>AWOL01S0126738.1:0-12735 GCA_000715115.1 Nicotiana otophora | reverse complement strand
TTAAATATTATCTCATTTTTGGTCCTACATTAGTTTGCTTACGATGCATTTTTACGTACAAAACTATAGGGTGTAACATGCGGAACCTGGAGCGCATATGAGGATTTGGGGGATTTGAGTGATTTCCACAGAAGCGGAGAATTTACCTCAGAAGCGGTTTCACATGTGCGTATATTTGGTAGTAGGTGCGAAAGGCCTGGGCAGGATGTTTAAAAACTAGGGTTCACGATTTTTGCTTCATTTTAACATTTCAAGCACGGTTTAGGTGATTGTTTGAGAGAGTTTTCGAGGGGATTCTTAAGGTAAGTCCCTTGTGCTCATTTTGGATCAATAATGCTGCTTCCCCGTTGATTTTTCCACCTAGTTGGTGTGTATGTAAGGTGTAAATTGGGAGTTTGAGGTTAGGAATTTGGAGAGTTTGATTTGGGGATTTAGGTGACGATTTGGTGTCGGAGTTTGATAAATTTGGTAAGATTAGAATCGTGGTTGAGTAGGCTTTCGAGTTTTGTGACTTTTATCGAATTTCGAAACGTGGGCCTAGGAGCGGCTTTTGAGCTGATTTTTGATTTTGATTAATAACTTAGCATTTTCTTATGGAGTTGATTCCTTTAGCCCTTATTGATTTTATCGCATTGTTTATGGCTAGATTCGAGGCATTCAGTGGTTGTGCACGAGGCAAGTGTGTGTTGGAGTAGAGATTTGCTCGGATTGAGGTAAGTAACATTTCTAAATTTGGTTCTGTGGGTACGAAACCCTGTGTTACGTGTCATGCATTTGGTTTTGCGGTGACGCACGTGCTAGGTGATGGGCGTGTGGGCGTCCACCGTGGGAACTGTGACTTGGTCAAACTCCGTGAAACCGTGTAGTTGTTTAGTCTGTTGTTTTCTGTACATTCTCCATGTTGTAGAGAAATTGAACCACAAATCATGTTAGATATCATGTTTAGACTATGTGTTGGCACTGTAGGGACCCACAGAGGTCATGTACATGTTGAATTATTTGCTAAATTATTGTTTTGTACTCAGTCATAGTTTTACTTGTTTATTATATCTCAATCTCTATTGTTCCTTGTTGATACATTATATCATTTCTGTTGGGGCCGATTTTCATGATTACTGAGAACCCGAGAGACTGGAGAGATTGATGACTGAATGAGGCTGAGGGCCTGATTATGAGTTATTATACTATAGTACGTGAGTTTTCCGTGCGAATCCAGATATTATACTATAGCATGTGATTTTTTCGTGCAACACGTGAGTTATCCGTGCGAATCCAGATATTATACTATAGCACGTGAGTTGTCCGTGCAGCACGTGAGTTGTCCGTGCAACACGTGAGTTATCCGTGCGAATCCAGATATTATACTATAGCACGTGAGTTGTCCGTGCAGCACGTGAGTTGTCCGTGCAACACGTGAGTTATCCGTGCGAATCCAGATATTATACTATAGCACGTGAGTTGTCCGTGCAGCACGTGAGTTGTCCGTGCAACACGTGAGTTATCCGTGCGAATCCAGATATTATACTATAGCACGTGAGTTGTCCGTGCAGCACGTGAGTTGTCCGTGCAACACGTGAGTTATCCGTGCGAATCCAGATATTATACTATAGCACGTGAGTTGTCCGTGCAGCACGTGAGTTGTCCGTGCAACACGTGAGTTATCCGTGCGAATCCAGATATTATACTATAGCACGTGAGTTGTCCGTGCAGCACGTGAGTTGTCCGTGCAACACGTGAGTTATCCGTGCGAATCCAGATATTATACTATAGCACGTGAGTTGTCCGTGCAGCACGTGAGTTGTCCGTGCAACACGTGAGTTATCCGTGCGAATCCAGATATTATACTATAGCACGTGAGTTGTCCGTGCAGCACGTGAGTTGTCCGTGCAACACGTGAGTTATCCGTGCGAATTATAGCACTTGGGCTAAAGGAGCCTTTTCAGAGTCTGCACACACCCCCAGTGAGCGTAGGTACCTACTGAGTGAGAGTGTCGAGTGCCGAGTGCTGAGTGAATGGAAAGGCTGAGTGACTGTGACCTTGAGGAGATGCATGTGATTTCATTATTGTTGCACTTAGGTACCATTTATCACTGTCTTGAAATTTCTGAAAGATATTACACTCTGTTTCACTTAAAATTGTCATGGAATAACTGTTTTACCTAATTTATTGAACTTGAGAGCATGCCTACTTTCTTATGTTGAAATCACTGTAATTGAACTATAACTGTGAATCTCGTCACTACTTTTAGTTCTTTATTTAGTCTTGTTACTTACTGAGTTGGTTGTACTCACGCTACACCCTGCACCTTGTGTGCAAACCCAGGTGCATCCGATCACGGCAGTTGCTGAGTTGTGGAGTTCAATTTCTCGGAGACTACCAAGGTAGCTGCTTGGCATTTCGTAGACCTTGTTTCTCCTTCCCTATCTTTCCACTTATTATATTTAGTTTCAGTTCATCATAGACAGTAGCTTCCGGACTTGTGATGTATAGATGCTCAAGTACTTAGTGACACCCCGATGGTTGGGAATTTCCGCGTTGTATTTTGGGTTTCTATCCCGTTTATGAAATCTTTTATTGTTTAAACTGCTTAAATCCATTTTCTGTTAAACATGTTGGAGTTATTTTATAAATGTCGGCTTGCCTAGTACCACGATAGGATCCATCACGACAAGTTAGGATTCTGGGTCGTGACAGGTTGGTATTAGAGCCTAGGTTACGTAGGTCTCACGAGTCATGAGCAGGTTAGTAGAGACTTGCATATCGGTACAGAGACGTCTATACTTCTCTTCGAGAGGCTGCCGAATCCTTAGGAAATTTAACATTCTTGTATTCTTGTCGTGCGGATTTGTTTGTTCCGGTAACTAAACTTTTGTATTTTATTCTCTCACAGATGTTGAGCACACGTGCTACCAGAGAGGATGGACAGTCACCAATACCACCAGCTAAGGCCACGAGAAGCCGAGGTCGCGGTAGGGGTAGAGGTGCAGCTGGTACAACAACTAGGGTAGCACCTACAGATCCACCAGTCGCTCTAGCTCAGGTGCAGGTTCCACATGTAGTTGAGCCAGTGGGGCTAACTGAGGCACCAAATGTTCCCAATGTGATTCCAGGCCTTCAGGAGGCTTTGGCCCAGATATTGACGGTTTGCACTAGCCTTGCTCAGGTGGTATCGGCGCAGGCCACGCCAACCACTTCTCAGGCCGGGGGAAGTACTCATACCCCCGCTGCCCGTACTCCAGAGCAGGCGATGCAGAGATTTCAGACACCGGAGGTACTACCATCCCAGCCGGTTGCAGCTGCTCAGGCCCTGGTGGTCCCAATTATGGCTGATGATGAGCAGAAGAGACTTGAGAGATTTGGGAGGCTTCGGCCTCCATCATTTAGCAGTACTGATTCGGAGGATGCCCAAGGCTTCTTGGATAACTGCCAGTGGATGCTTCGTACAACAGGTATTCTGGAGACCAGTGCCAGCGGATGCTTCAGTTTTTTAGGGATGCCTTCATATGGTGGGAGGCTTATGAGAAGCACATACCGGTCTGCAGCACCACTTACATGGCAGGAGTTCTCCGTTCTCTTAGTTGAGAAGTTCGTGTCGCAGTCTCGTAGCGAGGAGCTGTGTAGACAGTTTGACCAGCTTCGGCAAGATGGCATATCTGTGACCTAGTAAGAGATGAGGTTTTTTTAGTTAGCTCGCCATGTAGTTTGGTTGGTTCCCACTGAGAGGGAGAGGAACATGAGGTTCATTGATGGCCTCACATATCAGTTGCGATTGCTTATGACTAGGGAGAGGGTATCTGGTGTTACTTTTGACGAGGTTCGTAGCCAGGAGGGTGGTGAGAGAGAGGCCAAGAGGCCTCGAGGTTTGGGCGGTTTCGATGGTGTACCTTCTAGGGGAGGTCCTACCACAGCAGGCGCCATCCTTATAGGCCCGTTCAGACGACTCGTCTAACTCATCATGGCGCATCAGCTAGCCATGGTTCTTACAGTGCTCACTCAGACCTGTCTTCTTTCAGTGTACTACCAGCACAGAGTTCTCACCATGCCTCGTCCACTCAGGTTTCTATAGGTAGTTCCTCAGGTTATCACGAGCAGCGGTTCCGTCATAGGAGGGGTAGTTTTGAGTGTAGAGACTTTGGTGATATCAAGAGTATTGCCCTAGGTTGTTGAGTGGGGCTTCACAGCAGAGTTTTCGGCTAATGGCACCAGATCCAGCACCAGCAGTTACACCACCCACTCAGCCAGCTAGGGGTGGGGCTCATTCTACTAGGGGTCACCCTAGAGGGGGAGGTTGATCAGGTGGCGGGCAGGACCGATTCTATGCTATACCTACCATACCAGATGTTGTTGCCTCTGATGCAGTGATCACATGTATTATCTCAGTATGCCACAGAGATGCCTCTATATTATTTGACCCTGGTTCCACTTATTCGTATATATCATCGTATTTTCCTCATTATCTGGATATGCCCAGTGAGTCCTTAGTTTCATATGTTCGTGTATCTATCCAGTGGGCGATACTATTATTGTGGACCGTGTATATCGGTAGTGTGCAGTGACTATTGGGGTATTGGAGACTAGAGTTGATCTCTTATTGCTTAGTATGGTGGACTTCGATGTGATCTTAGATATGGATTGGATGTCTCCATGTCATGCTGTTTTGGATTGTCACGCTAAGACCGTAACGTTGGCGATGCCGGGATTGCCAAGGATCGAGTGGAGAGGTTCTCTAGACTATGTTCCCAGTAGAATGATTTCATATCTGAAGGCCCAGTGGAAGGTTGGGAGGGGTTGTTTATCTTATTTGGCCTTTTTGAGGAATGTTGATGCTGATACTCCTGCTATTAGTTTTGTTCCGGTGGTGCGGAATTTTTCGGATGTGTTTCCTGCAGACCTGCTGGGCATGCCGCCCGACAGGGATATTGATTTTGGTATTGAATCGGTGCCAGAAAATCAGCCCATTTCTATTTCATTGTACCGTATGGCACCATCTGAGTTGAAAGAATTGAAGGAGCAGCTTCAGGAACTCCTTGATAAGGGGTTTATCAAGCCTAGTGTATCACCTTGGGGTGCACCGATTTTATTTGTGAAGAAAAAGGATGGTAACATGCGGATGTGCATTGATTATAGGCGATTGAACAAAGTTACAATCAAGAACAAGTATCTTTTTTCACGCATTGATGATCTACTCGACCAGCTTCAGGGAGCGAGGGTGTTCTCTAAGATTGACTTGAGGTCTGGGTATCACCAGTTGAAGATTCGGGACTCGGATATTCTAAAGACAACATTCGGGACCCGTTATGGTCATTATGAGTTCCTTGTGATGTATTTTGGGCTGACTGACGCCCCAACAATATTTATGCACCTCATGAACAATGTATTTCAGCCTCATCTTAACTCGTTAGTCATAGTGCTCATTGATGATATCCTGGTGTACTCTCGTAGCCTTGAGGAGCATGCCCAGCATTTGAGGATTATGTTTCAGCGGTTGAGGGAGAATAAGCTTTAGCTAATTTCTCCAAACATGAGTTTTGTCTTAGCTCAGTGGCATTCTTGAGGCACATGGTGTCCAGTGAGGGGATTCAGGTGGATCCGAGAAAAATAGAGGCGGTTCAGAGTTGGCCCATACTGTCCTCGGCTACAGAGATTCAGAGCTTTTTTGGCTTCGCCGGTTATTATCGTCGCTTCGTTGGCCGGTCGTTTTGAGAGTTGTAGCCTCATTCTCCCGTTTACTGCTCATTTTTTACTTTACAACTGTTGTGTTACTTGTGGGGGGTAGCCAGTTCGGGTCCAGTGAGATTTCAGAATGAAATGAGACACTTAGTCTTAAGGTTGAAAGCTTAAGTTAAAATGATTGACCGGATATTAATCTTTGAGTAAATAACTCCGGAACGGAGTTTTGATGGTTCCGTTAGCTCTGTTAGGTGATTTTGGACTTAGGAGCGTGTCCGAATTGTGATTTGGATATCCGTAGTGGAATTAGGCTTGAAATGGCGAATGTTGGAATTTTTGAAACGTTTGACCGGGGGTGGACTTTTTGATATCGAGGTCGGATTCCGATTTCGGAAGTTGGAGTAGGTCTATGGTGTCATTTGTGACTTGTGTGCAAAATTTGGGGTTAATTGGATGTGGTTTGATAAGTTTCAGCATCGTTTGTCAAAATTGAAAGTTCAAAGTTCATTAGGCTTGAATCTATGTGCGATTCATATTTTTGATGTTATTCAAGGTGATTTGAGGGTTCGATTAAGTTTGTATCGTGTTTTAGGACTCATTGGTATGTTTTCTTGAGGTCACGGGGGCCTCGAGTTGGTTTCAGACGGTTAAGGGATCGAAAATGGGACTTAGTGCTTTGTTGGAGCTGGAGCTCTTCTCGTGAGATCGCACCTGCGAGGGGTTGGCCGCAGGTGCGATGCCGCAGATACGGCTAGGTTTACGCAGAAAGGGAGCTTGCTGGCCTGGGCAGGGCTCAAGTTTGAGGGGTTAACCACATCTGCGAGCCCGCAGGTGCGAGCGAGGCTCCGCATATGCAGAGTTGAGGGAGAGGCATGTTTCCGCAGAAACGGATGGAAGGCCGCAGAAGCGGCTCCGCAGGTGCGGAACCTGAGCACAGATGCGGGCCTGGGGGATTTGAGTTATTTTCGTAGGAGCGGAGGATTTACCGCATAAGCGGTTCCGCAGGTGCGGATATTTGGTCGCAGGTGCGAAAGGCCCAAGCAAAATTTTTAAAAATAAGGGTTCTCAAATTTGGCTTCATTATAACATTTCAAGCACGGTTTAGGTGATGGTTTGAGAGGTTTTTCGGGGGGATTCTTGAGATAAGTCACTTGTGCTCATTTTTTATCAATAATATTGCTTCCCTATTGATCTTTCCACCTAGTTGATATGTATTTACGTTGTAAATTGGGAGTTTGAGGTTAGGGATTTTGAGAGTTTGATTTGGGGATTTAGGTGATGATTTGGTGTCGGATGTTGATAAATTTGGTTTGGTTAGACTCGTGGTTGAGTGGGCTTTCGAGTTTTGTGACTTTTATCGAATTTTGAGATGTGGGCCCGGTGGGCGGCTTTTGAGCTAATTTTTTATTTTGATTAATAACTTAGCATTTACTATGGAGTTGATTCCTTTAGCCCGTATTGATTTTATCGCATTGTTTATGGCTAGATTCGAGGCATTCAGAGGTCATTTCGCGAGGCAAGTGTGTGTTGGAGTAGAGATTTGCTCGTATTGAGGTAAGTAACAGTTCTAAATTTGGTTCTGAGGGTACGAAACCCCATATTACGTGTCATGCATTTGATTTTGAGGTGACGGACATGCTAGGTGACGGGCATGTGGGCGTGCACCGTGGGAATTGTGACTTGGTCAAATTTCGTGAAACCATGTAGTTGTTTAATCTATTGTTATCTGTACATTCTCCATGTAGTAGAGAAATTATACCACAAATCATGTTAGAAATCATGTTTAGACTATGTGTTGGTACTGTAGGGACCCACAGAGGTCATGTACATGTTGAACTATTTGCTAAATTACTGTTTTGTATTCAGTCACAATTTTACTTGTTTATTATATCTCAATCTCTATTGTTCCTTGTTGATACATTATATCATTTCTATTGGGGCTGATTTTTATGATTACTGAGAGCCCGAGAGACTGGAGAGGTTGATGATTGAGTGAGGCCGAGGGCCTGATTGTGAATTATTATACTATAGCACGTGGGTTGTCCGTGCAGATCTAGATATTATACTATAGTATGTGAGTTGTCCGTGCAGCACGTGAGTTGTCCGTGCGGATTATAGCGCTTGGGCTGAAGGAGCCCCTCCGGAGTCTGCACACACCCCAGTGAGCGCAGGTACCTACTGAGTGCAAGTGTCGAGTGCTGAGTGAATGGGAAGGCTGAGTGATTGTGGCCCTTAGAGGATGCATTTGATTTCATTATTGTTGCACTTAGCTGTCATGTATCATTGCCTTGAAATTTCTGAAAGATATTACACTCTGTTTCACTTAAACTTGTCATGGAATAATTGTTTTACCTAATTTATCGAACTTGAGAGCATGCCTACTTTATTATGTTTAAATCACTGTAATTGAACTATAACTGTAAAGTTCGTCACTACTTTAAGTTTTTTATTTAGTCTTGTTACTTACTGAGTTGGTTGTACTCACGCTACACCCTATACCTTGTGTGCAGACCCATGTGCATCCGGTCACAGCGGTTGCTGATTTATGGACTTCGGATTCTCAGAGACTATTGAGGTAGCTTCTTGGCATTTCGCAGACCTTGTTTCTCCTTCCCTATCTTTCCACTTATTGTATTTAGTTTCAGTTCATCATAGACAGTATTTTCCGAACTTGTGATGTATAGATGCTCATGTACTCAGTGACACCTCGATGGTTGGGAATTTTTGCGTTGTATTTTGGGTTTCTATCCCGTTTATGAAATCTTTTATTGTTTAAACTTCTTAAATCCATTTTCTGCTAAAAGTGTTGGAGTTATTTCGTAAATGTCGGCTTGACTAGTACCATGATAGGCGCCATCAAGACATGTTAGGATTCTGGGTTGTGACAAGAGTACGGAAATATTCTTGAGAAGTTACCTTTTAGATCATAACCATCATTTGATCGTTGCAATTGTTTATCGTGCTTCAATTGGATTAATTACTAGATTAACGTTTAATCGAAAAAGGAACATTAACTTCAAGTGCAATCTTATTATCGGTTGAATTCGTGGGAATCAACCGTATTATAGAGTGAATTAACTCAAGAATTGGATCCCGAGTCAGTTATCTTTCACCTATCTAGTCAAATACCCTTGCCCCTCACATTGATATTTCTTTGTTGCTCATCTGCTATCTTTTGTGATCAATTGTTATTTGCTTAATTTTTAGTAGTTCACCATAGTAACAATTATCAAGTTAAGTATTAATTTTCTTAGATAGTAATCAACCGGAGATTATTCGAACATTGTTTATCCAATCCCTTTGGAGATGATAATAAATCTATACTATCTTTGACTAGCAAGCAATAATTTTGTGTTATGTTTTGCGTTCGTCATTGACCGTAGTCAACTCAAATGAGTTTTAAGACACGATTTCATATTTTTATCAATTTTCTCATAAAAACTTCTCCAGAAAGAGGACATATATTGTGCACGTAAATCGAGAAAGACTAAACGGAACTATTCGAGGCCTCGAACCACAGAAATAAAGGATAAAACTATAAATGACCTATCGGGTCATTACAAATGGTATTTTTGACATTTTTCGCAAGTTTAAAGAGTGGCTTCAGAAAAGGTGATACAATGCAAATATCCGTAAAAATCATAGGAATTAGCATTAATAAGCCTATGCCGCGAAATGAAAAGAATTGGGTCGCAGATGCAATCGACCAATAGAAGGAAAAAAATACGGTGACTCAGTGACAAATCCCGAAAAAGGATTATGATTATGAAAAAATGGCATGGTATGACAATGCATTAAGAGAATTGACAATTTTTTAACCTTATATTAAGTGTGACAAAAGTTGCCCCAAAAGAGTTAGACATTATATAGTCAAATCTTAAACCCAAAGTTCCTTATTTCTTGTTATCTCTATCCATATTTCTTCTTCAATCCTTTCTTCTTTTCCCTCCGCGTATTTCAATCATTTTCTTCAATCTGGCAAATTTTCTTCTTTTTTTTTCACTGTAGACTCTGAGATAAGTCCTTAATCTATTAAGTTTAAGCAACTCTTGTCGTAGTCTGAATGTTTGGTTTGCAAGAAAGTGATGACCTGATATATTCACTGTAGGCTCTGAGATGACAGTACCAAATATAGAAGCAAGAAGCAAGAAACCAACAATGGAGAAAATTATATTACCATGTATACATGTGCGTATATGATATACATAAAGAAGGAAAATAAAGTAGTGATATACATTTTTGGATATATATTATTTTGATGTGTTATACACTGTGATCAGGGGCGGATCTATAGCCCAGTACATGGGGCACGTGAACTTCTATTAGCCAAATAATTGGCATTATATAGCCAAATTCGAAAAAGAAAAATTTTTATAACTACAACTTCTATTAGAGTATATTACATCAACTACAATTATTATTTGATTNTACAAAGTTCTAAGCAAATTCCTACCTGTGAAGCTTGTACCATAAAGGAAGGGAAATTTTCATAACTACAACTTCTATTAGAGTATATTACATCAACTACAATTATTATTTGATTCACGTTTTGTACAATATTTTATACAATTAATAATTATTCAGCTTAAAATATCTCTTCTCTCTCTAAGAAAATTATTTAATAAGAATCCCAAAATTTTAGCAAATTTAATGAGATCCTCATCATTTCCTAAATTTAAGCCTAACTGAATTGACTACACCCAATTATTTCTTAAAAAATCTATAAATCCCTAAAATTTAGCCGAACCAAATTGATTACAACTCAAATATAATGAATCATCTCTTAAAAGATTTTCTTTGGCTTTTATTAAAAATAGGTGAGACACTACACCATATGTAAGTACTAATATATCATTTTGCACTATTGCATGTAAATGATGCTATACACATAATGGTATTAGATATATTATAATATATTGTATAAGGTATATATATAAATGTATTAATAAATAATAGAATATAATATGCATACACACACACTTATATATATGAAATAATGGTTAAGTAACATATATAAATAAAACAATATACTTTCTAGCTAAAATATGCAATATACTTAAAAACATTGTATATTATACATAGTATAAATATATTATACACTATATACTATAAATATACTATATATAGTCCTCTTAAATCCAATATTCTTTAAATTGTATATAGATAATAGAAGTATTAAATATATTCTGTAAATACGTATATGTCACGACCCGACTTGTCATTTTAAACATTTACGCTCCTTTCAACTATTTGAAGTCTTGAATAGTTTCATATGATGTATTATGAAGTGTGTGAATTTTCAGTTTTGGTTTTCAGCTATTTCGGGATTAGTTCGAAAGAATGAATTTCATATTGGAAGCCCTTAGTTGAAAGAATTGACCAAGTTTGAGTTTTTGTAATCGACTTCGGATCAGAGTTTTGATGATTCTGTTAGGTCCGGATGGTGATTTTGGACTCGGGCGTATGCCCGAAATTTAATTTAGATATTTTTAGAATATTTCGACGTCGTTTCTTCAAGTATAAGTGGTATCACATTAAGCAAATGAGTTCTAAAGTCAGTTTTGATTAGATCATTAGATCCGTATTAAAATTACGGATCCATAGCAAAAAGAATCGTCGAATTCGGATATCGTATGAGACAGTTATGTCTATTTTCGGGTGAAATAGAAAAGATTTCCCATTACTAGAAAAGAAGCTTACGGCAACGGTTTAGTGTCCGTCCCATCAGATCGCGTGCCAATGTATCTACTGCAACGGTTTATCAACCGTTGCGACAACTCTATCCATTGCTACGGTTCTTAAACAGTTGTCATACAAATATCTATTGCAACGGTTATTTATCCAAATTGGACATANCCGTTGCGACAACTCTATCCATTGCTACGATTCTTAAACCGTTGTCATACAAATATCTATTGCAACGGTTATTTATCCAAATGGAACAATATCATTTTTGCAACGATATTTAAGGCTATGGCAACGGTTATTGGCGTCTATTGCAATGGTTAGTTACAATAGGCTTTTGCAACGATTTTCTTGAGGCTATTGCAAAGGTTTGGTTGTTTATTAGAACAGTTGTTAGAAGCTATTGCTACGTTAATGGAACCTATTGCAATATTATATTAAAGCATAATCCAAATATCCAACTAGTATTATTTAAAAAAAATAAAAATAAATACTAGTATTATCAATATATAAAAGGAAAATATATATTATTGTTTAATAATTCAAGAGTTAGCATACATAAGTTTGCAAAAAAGTTTAAAAATCAAAGGTTCCTACAACATTTGAAGGTTTAGCAATGATCAACCAGTACTATTATAAGGTCTTCACAGCTTTCTTCTTCCGTTTGTTCATTTGCTTCATCTACAAATTCAGCAAGCACACCAGTATTCAACAAGTATGAATAAGAAAAAGAAAACACTTTCTCAATATCATATTACTTTTTTTTTTGAGAAGGTAACAGATTCCAATATATTGATAAAAGATGTTCAATTACTACTAACACTAGAAAAAATATCTGACATATTGTTCAATTATCCAGCGCACTTATCCATAATGTCACCCACAAGATTATATGATAACCAATATATTATTAAAGGTCATAAGTCAAGGACACTGATGTTCGAGTTTAAGACACTAATTCAATGGTTAACAACAATTTGTAGAGCCATAAATCAAATCTCTGTCAACTAATGAAAGCAACTTCTTTGCATATGGTAAAATAAATTAAGACTGTCAGTTAGCTATTAGCATTTAATTTCATACCAAATAATATTAGTACTATATTAACATGTAGCAGAACTACTGTAGCCAAATGAATATATTCATAGCAGGTAATTTGGCAATTATAAATAAATATAATGTAGTAGCACACAACAACTGATAACCCTTCCATTCAGCAATTCTTGCTACCAGGTGTTCATAAAGAAATTCAAATGAGTCCTTCTAGACTCTTCCATTGGTGAAACACACACGTACTTCGAAACCAAAAAAGAGACACGAGTGACCTAGTCTCAGACATCAACTTTTTCCATCTTTTTTAATTTTTCTTTCACTTCAAT
>AWOL01S0126731.1:25224-38426 GCA_000715115.1 Nicotiana otophora | reverse complement strand
TTTTCCTAAAAAATGAAGAAAAGGATTTAGAAAAATGAAAATATGAAAAGGCTGGACAAGTGCGTCAAAATGTGCCTTAGACACAGAATTTTAATTGTCCACTCGCTTCTTATGTGTGAAAAACATGCGAGCGACACGTAATCAAAAAGGTGTGTTTTCGACACACTTTAAAAAAGTCGGGTGTATAAAAGATTACCCGTGAAAAAAGTGTGTAGCAGGAATTTGATGCAAGTTTGATGGTAAAATATGTATTTTGCCATTTTTAGCCTATCATTTCTTGTATACTCATCTCCTAAACTTGAAATGGATGGTTCTAATTCAGTAGCGTTACACTCGGAGAATTTTTGAACAAACAGAAAGGAGGCTTGATATTAATTTAAGGCTCACTCAAGCCGACACAAAAACAATAAAACCGGACCAAAATCAAGCATCATTCGAGTTGGTACAATGCTTTGAAAAACAGCATATGTTCCTACTTCTACAAAATGAAAACAAATATATGAGGAAAATCAAAATCATAATACAAGAATTCTACTAGGATTATAGAACATCGCTTTAGAAATCTCGGAAACTCATTTTAGGATCTTGTTGTTTGTTGTTGCCCCGTCCTCTTCCTCGATAACCTCCCCTTCCTTTTCCTCTACCTCGTCCTCTCCTTCCATGCCTAGAAAACGATCTTCCATGTTTCATTTCCACGAGTGAATGCAGCAGCTCGTCACAGAGAATACATCCCTTGTGGAGCGTCACTCCATCTTTTAAGGGAGTTGTTTTCTTGTTGAAATCGACTTCTATGATAGTTGAGTCGCATTCAGGACACTTATCCTGAGTTGTAGAAATCCGATGAGCACCTTCAGGCAAGGACACAAGGCAATTGCACATGTTGCAGTAAAGCCTCCATTTTGGTGCACTGACGGGATCAAGAACAAGTGTACCGCTGCATTCTGGGCAAGCACAAACGCCTTGTGCAATCACAGAATGCGGACATGTGGGATGTGGACAGAGGAAGCAAGGCATTCCAACTCCCTTCCCCAACTTGGAAGAATCACCAGTTTTAGGAGCGCCAAAAAATGTATCGATGCCTTCAAACGGGGGACAGTTGTAGCAATAAGGACAGAGAGGGAATGACTTGCCTTCTGGACCTGGCATGCTACATAGTAACAGCTCGAAATTATCTAGGGGGCAAGTAAGCTCCTTGTACAGCTGAAAAAAGTAAAGAACTTCATAAGTCATACAATAAGTGCTGATTGAAAGAGAACTCTTTCTGTGAAAGAATACTACAAGGGTAATTTTAGAGAACAATGGGAAACACAGACAAAAGTTATAGCTCACTGGGGTTTGGCTCGACATGTCAAATAAGATGAAGCTATTCACTCCAAGATCCATCACAAATCAGAAGATGCTTAGTTTATCAAGCATCATGAAGCTTTTTCTTTCCGCAGCAAGAGATGGAGCCAAGACAGGCTATTATGGCAAGAATATCTCTCTCTACATATACATATATATATATGTACACGTAGACAAGAAAAACTAGTTCATCGACTTACCAAAACTAAATGGCAGAACGGTAAAAATGTTAAGTTCAGTTTTTGAGATCAATAGCGTGATATTAGATTTGTACCATACGATATAAATTGACTGATTGAGATACTGCCAACTTCTCGAATTTCACCATAAAAGGGCATAATTAATACTACCTCCGTTCCAATTTATGTGAACCTATTTGACTGGGCGCAGAGTTTAAGAAAAAATAAAGACTTTTGAAATTTGTGGTCCTAAACAAGTCAAAAAGAGGTCCAGGGTATTTGTGTGGTTATAAAAGCTTCTCATTAAGGATAAAATTGAAAATTTAAGCTAAATTGTTTTCAAATTTAGAAAGGGGTCATTCTTTTTGGAAAGGACCAAAAAGGAAATAGGTTCACATAAACTAGAACGGAGGGAGTACTTAGTTTTTCCTTTCCAATTTTACTAGGGTCAGAAGTAACTTTATAACAATAAATATTTACCTTAACAGTACCCTTCTGAGGTACGTAATAAACTTCCTCACATGTACCACAGTACAGTCGAGATGGCTGAGTAGATATGTATTTCATATACCGCAAGCATTTGCCACATTTGCTGAGGAGACGTCCAGAGTCAGAGAGTGGAGAAAATTGTGCTTCAAATAATGCATCCATATTTTCAATCTACACATAGCCAGACTCGAGGCTCAGTGGATAAATAGCATTAGATAATAGCAATTAAACAATTTATGGGCTGAACATGAGTGAAAAATGGGATAAAGTGCAGAACATGCTTCAGAACTTTTTTACCCTCTTCTAAGCTAGATTCTAGTGCCAGTAGCAGTAATTTATCCAGAATTTTGATTTAGACTGTTAAGTGTTACTTTAACTTAATTTTTGAAGAACTTTCTTATAGCCAAAGTGAAGGGGAGCCTTGGTGTAACTGGTAAGGTTGCTGCCATACGTTCGAGCCGTGGAAACAGCCTCTTGCAGAAATGTAGGGTAAGGCTGCATACAATAGATCCTTGTGGTCCGGCCCTTCCCCGGACCCCGCACATAGCGGGAGCTTAGTGCACCAGGCTGCCTTTTTTTTTCTTATACACAAAGCACTCATTTCTACGCATCTATGTGATATTACTTCATGTCCAGTAACTTTCAGGATAAGCAGCAACAGGAACCAGCAAGGAATATCCACAACTGCAAGGTGATATTTACATCACTAGTTTTTAAAAGAGGTACGGAGCTCATGATTAAGTTTTTTTCTTTCTTGATAAGTATGATTTAAGTTGTTTATCAGTGAACATCAGCTTGTTACAAAGTCAGGGAAGAAAGAAAGCATCATTAGCTATTTGTGAACATCAGCTTGTTACGAGTTTGGGAATAAAGAAAGCAGCATCAACCATCATTTAAGAGAGATCATGTAAAACCATTCTCCATGGCAGCAGAGGGGATGTAGCTTAATATCTTATACCTGCTTAACAAAATAACTGAACTTCCTTCGGAATTGATCTAGTACATGCTGCACAACCATTGAATGATCTGCTTGACCTTTAGCTACTAAAGTGATCTGATGCTCAATGAAACTTCGTATGTCAGGCAAACAGAGATCAGAATCTATGCATTGGTACCCTCTTATCAAGCTGATGCCCAGAGGAGTTGGAACCAATCTTCGCCCAGCTTGTACCTGCAATTTTAATTGGCCAAACTCAGACGCCTAATTTCTAATAGAAGATGGTTTCATGTCAAAGGAACCATTACAGAAAGCAGTAGAGAGGATCACCTACAGCAGCCACAAAAGGAAAACAATGCATATAGCAAAACCTGGACATAGTTGCG
Organism: Nicotiana otophora; assembly: GCA_000715115.1. Taxonomy (NCBI): domain Eukaryota; kingdom Viridiplantae; phylum Streptophyta; class Magnoliopsida; order Solanales; family Solanaceae; genus Nicotiana; species Nicotiana otophora. Next base: position 35,091 of record AWOL01S0126731.1, on the reverse strand, counting down.
TTCGCATATGTTGTTAATATGTACGGAGATTGACGCATCTGTTCCAATTCCATGTTTCTCCATCAAAGAGATCAGCTCACTTTCATTTAGGTAATCTGGAGGCGCAGTGTTCCCCTAAAAGTTTCAAAGCAAAACCAACCAAGTAAAACGAAGCTGAAATGGGAAACCCCTCGCCCTATGCACGTAATCGTCTTAAAATATAGGACATTGTATATTCTGAATTTAAATACTGAACCTACAGGGGCATTCATTATGGAATACAAGCTTCGCAAATACGATTTCAGCAAAAAAACACTTAAGACTATTTCTGTTTGCTAATACAACGTGTAGACTATTTCTGTTTGCTAATACAACGTGTTCAGTCAATTATTCTATGAGTTAACACTACATGTTTAGTCAATTTCTAGCAGAAGAAAAAATAAAGTGTCCGGAAAATGGAGCGGAATGGATACTGAGGATTCAGATAACAAACCCAACTTCCCTGGGATTGAGGCATAGTTATTGCCTTAATCGTCTTGAACCAAAAGAATCAATAATGGGACAATAAGTACTACCGAAGTACAAAGACTGTCACTTTACTCCAGAGCTGAACAACAAATGAGAAGTTCAATTTGACAGATTATGTGATACCTCATCTAGATCAACTTTAGAAATCTCGATTTTCTCTCCTTCAGCAAAGTCAGGAAGATTCTTCTCACTAATAGCCAGCCATGGCATAATAGAAGTGAATCCTTTGACTGTGACAAGCTGCCCAATGCACTGAAATTGCTCTCCACCACTTTCAAATTCAACCTTTATCCTGAGAAGATATCAAATTGTACATATAACTTAACGTCTCCGCCAGAAATTAGAAATCTTGAAAGCCAACTAGATTAATAGTACCAGGATTTGAACTGTCAGTAACAGTCCTCTGCCCTTTGCACGTATTGTGCTAGTAACAAGAAAAAAAATCACCTAAAAGCAAGATTTGAATCTGAATCTATAATTATGAAGACATGAAAGAGCTGCTTGACATGATATAGGAAGAAAACATGATTAGAGTTACCCAAAGTCGTGGATTAGGTTAAAGGATATGTGACAAGCCCAAAGCAAGAGTTACAAAAGACGTCCATCGAGAAACAAAATTCAACCTTCTATATTTGCAATCGGGAGAGAGAGTTCCCAGAAAATGCTGGCAGATGTACTGGTACAGTTTCCATGAATCATTCCCCATACTATCCTCACTAGCTGAACGCATTGGAGTTATTGGAGGATGATCACCCGCATCAGTTCCTGCCCGTGGCTTATTATAACTTTCAGTTAAAAGCTTTTGCGCATAACCCCCAAATACAGGATTATGCACCAATGCTACCAGTGTTCCTCTGAAGTCAAACGAAGAAGGATATGCTGTGCTCTCTGTACGTGGATAGCTGAAGTAACGAAAAGAAGAAATAAGCCAAAGAGACAAAAAGGACGATCTTGTAAACTGCATTGGAAGTTCATGAAGTACGACGTTTCATAATGTCAAACTCATATATGAGCTTAGTATTACATGCAAAGTCGCACAAGAATTCACTGAAAGGAAACTGGATATTTGAATTTCCAAATAAGGAATTGAACAAGTTCGGGATAAAAATAAAACAACAACAACATACCGAGTAATATCCCACACTGTGGGGTCTGGGGAGGGTAGTGTATAAAAATAAAACGAAGTGTAAATGTGCACTATTTAATTCATCAACAAAGGGTAAATGAGCACTGCTTTGTACCCTCTCTGATTGTTAATTCTTAATTCTCTCTATAAAGGATTGCACCCCCTTGGTGAGTTTTCTGAGATTTCTCTTTACCAATTTAAAATCATTTTCACATCATCAAAATTTTCTTTTATCAGTCAAAGCTAAGGTTTTGTTAATAAAAAGAGCAGAAGGAAACATACACCAAGCTAGTGCAAAAATACAGCAAAAAGATGACGAAAGCATGTGAAAAGAATTTTCTCTAGCAGGAAGACAAAAAGTAACCTCTCTTCATTAGTCCAATAAGGAAAGAAGTATAATTAATATGTGAAGACTGCAAGATTGCAAGAGAGCAAGACAAGAATGCAGACAAATGAACCATATCGATGTTCTGAGATAGACCCAAACCCCACCATTTTATGAACAGTAAGATTAGCACTTTCATCAGTTTCATTGGTACACTAGTGATACAGCAAAGGTATTATATACTTTTAGTGCAGCATTAAACTTTAAACCGACATTAGTGCATTATGGAACTCAATCACTCAGTATTAATACAACATAAGCGAAGTTTAGTGAGCAAGTAATCCCATATGTGCATATTCTTGTATCCAGAAGAAAAAGACAAGTTCTAAAATTTTCTCTAGCAAGAAACTTGAGGGGAAAATATTAAACGCAAAAGAGCAATAATGTGAGAGACGAACACAACAGTCAGAAAACAGAGAGGAAAACCTGACAAAACCTTGAGTATACAGACGCTCAGCCAATTGCATAGTCAACTGAGGACCGAAGCCTAGTGCACTTGAAGCTACCTGGAATTCGTCAAAAATCAGAACCAGAAGGTTAAAATTCAAAGTAAGTGTAAGAAAAATACATTTAAATCATAAAAAGGATCATGTAAAGTTTAAAGGGTTCAGAGTTGTATTGACTCAAGTACAAAATTTTAGAAAGATTACAAAACATGGACCCATACACATGAAAATCCAAAGATGGAACTTCGTTTCTTGAACACATAAAGAGCATCTAATAACTTGAAAGTCTAGAGCAGAGAAGATGGCAACATCGGCAACATCACAAACAATGACTCCAGATAGAAACAGTTTTAGATTACACATTCTCCATAATTGCATTACATGGAAACATATCTACATTCACCTGGCAGTTACAATGCTAATCAAACAGAACTTTAAAGGTGTAGGTGTAGACCACTTCAAGCGCATAGACGATTAATTAGCATGAAGTGATTGAGCTGCTCCTTAAGATATGAATTTTGACAGGTCAAGACTCATAAAAACATTAAGCATAGGCACGCATTTAAAAAGAGCTGCTTGCAATCCACACCCTTGACAAGTTGGCTTTTTTGTGTAAATTATCCAGTATTTAACAAATATGAAACCCCAAAAGCTAAAAAAAGAATCTCTTGGGCCACAGTAAGCCACCTTGTAGCTAATGATAGCGGGCTAGATAACACGTTGCTGGTGCCAAAAGTGGAAAGAGCAGCAAATAAAAGTAAGCACATGCATTTCATTTTCAGAAAAGCCAAGACAGCTAGCACCACATCTGAAGGTATGTAACTGGTGAATGTTTTGAGTACCAAAGACTACTTTGGCAAACTTAGTTTTATATATTTGGTTCAACAAGTCCAGAAAAAATCTTGGTTGACTTCTTTCCTGACAACCTTTAAGCATAAACGTTTCCTGCCTTGTTAATAGCGTTTCTGATGAATAAAATACATCAATGAGGAAATCTATCCAAGGCAATTTGTTTTCTTTTGGTATACCAAAAACAAAGCCAGAAATCTATGCATATCTCAATAAAATGGAAGCCCAAGTATAAAAATTGGTAGAAAGCCTAAATTACAAACCTTCAGAAGATTTACTGTGTTTAAACCAGAAGGACGACCTTTAGATTCCAGCTTTTCTGATACACGAACAACTCTCATAGTCCCGTCCTCCATTAGTCTGTTCCGAAACATTGCAGCAACCTATCAATTGACAAGGTATTAGCAACAGAGGCATGGACTTGATATCTTGGGACAAAACCTCTCAAAAGGTCAAAGAGGAGGAACTTACATCAGCATCAAACAAACTGCCACGTTCCCATTCTAATTTGAGTTCATACCCCTTGTACATTATGTATGGATGCAACATCCAAAACTTTTCTGGCTTGAACATAGTGATTTGCAGGTAACGATCCACACAGAATCCAAGTGTAGGAGTTTGACATGGCCCGTAGCTGAAATTATAAAGCATTTCATTTAGAAAGGAGATAATTTTGAAATATAATGCTAAGGAGTAGTTTGTAGAAGAAAAGAAGAAAGGAGCAAGAAAAGAAAATTGACATGTAAAAGCGATTTCTCATGGTGGTTGACATTAGTACGAAAGGTGAAACTGACAGACTTGTGGAGCAAACAAATTGATACAGCATAAGAAAGTTGAAGAATTGCTATATAATAGCAAGTCATAACTCATAAAGAACAAGGTTGTTTTTAATATAACTTATCTACCAGTATGATTTAAGTACAATTGAAAAATAGACAGAGAGAGCAAACAACCACAGAAAGATAAGGGGTTAAATTTCATGAATGGTCACTCAACTTTCATTTTATTACACCAAAGTTACTAACTTATTTTTTTGTAACGGAAAAGACATTCACCTTTGCCTAGTATCACACAGGAAGTCACTAAACTTTTGTAATAAAAGAACCACTCGACTTTGCCACAAGTGACTAATGACTTTAACACTCGACTTATAATCACGCACAAGAAGGAGGTGCAACCACTAGTGACTTTCTATGATATTTAAGCAAAATTGAGAGACATTTTTGTTGCCGAAAATTTAACGACTTTTTGTGATACTTAGTTAAAGTTGAGTAACTATTTCGTTACAAAAACTAATCTAGTGATATTGGTGCAATAAAGTGAAAGTTGAACGACCATCAGTGTAACTAACCCAAAAGATCAAGGGAAATAAAGTCAAAAGCCGGATAATCATGCTATCTAAATAATCAACAGATAAACCAAAAGAATACAATGTGGGAGCTCCTGTGATGCATGGAAGAAAGTTTGCCATTTGAAAGGATATAACATGTTAAAGACCGCACAATCAGCATAGAGCAGAAGCTACAGCTGCTACGATGATAGGCAAAGAATGTATGAGTATGATAAGCAATTTCTCCTAATCAGACGCTAAAAGTTCAGTTAAAAGAATAAAGGTGCAATGTGCTAGGCAAACAGTAGGAAGAAGGTGGCGAGAGAACCAACGAGATAACTCTTGCATCAAGATTTCCATATTTCCCGTTGAAATAGCTAGTCTGGAAACGTGTAAATGCAACTCCAACTTTCAAATCAATCTCTTGACGTGCATCTACTGCCAATGCCTCATCTCTGTTGGGTTCAACAAGGCTGTTCATTGCCTTCAGAATATCTTTTTCAGTAACGGATGAGAATCGAGCGCGGTATATTCTTCTACCATCGCTTGTGTGAAATCCAGTGCACTCTATGACTAAACCAATAAGTATAAAAGCAAGAAGAAAGATTATGATAAAGAAAATTTAAAAATAAAAGAACTAAATCAACCTAACAAAGATTCAAAAGGTGAATTATTGGAAGTTCTATCAAATGATATTGGTGCAGAGTGAAGTTCATCAGTTTTTGTACAAATAGACATATATACTCGTATCGTAGAATATTTGGCGGTTTTATTTGGCATTCTGAATAAGAATGATTCAAACTAGAGTGTGATTGCCTATTCCGCTTCCTCTCACTATCTCTAAATACCACTTATTAACTGCTACAATTCAACTCTGCTACAGAAGCACAATCCACCTAGTCTCGCTATCTGTACTTTTTTCTCTTACATCTTTCTACTTTTTTCCGCTTCCCAGTCTTTGCCACTAAATATCTACCATATCAGTTAAGCAAACGATGTTTAAGTCTCTAAATTCTCATTCTCAGCTCATTCCTCTGAGGAATGGGCATGAGCTTGGCACGTTTATCCCTAGCCCAGTCAATCTATGAGCTTCTCCATTGTAGTACATCCTTAGCTGCAGCTAAATAATAATGTCACGATCAAACATTACCTTCAAAGCATATATTTTCTCCTTCACGATCACAATCCAACCATAGTACCAGATGTGAACAACCACGAGCTTCCTGGCTTAGATGCCTACAAATATGAGCCTTGTATCCGGAGGGTCAGTCAGCACTTGCTATTTAAACATGAAAACAAATAAAAATCCAGATCAACAGAACACGATGCAAGAGAAACTTACTTAATAGAGTTAATTCCAGCAAATTGACTTTATATTTGACAGATACTATGTAAACTATTTCTCGAACCAGATAAACTTCTGGTTAATAAAGAGACGAATCCTACATTGTCTCTCCCTTGTGTCAAGATTTTCAGTGGCTATTATGACTACATTAACGATTGTCTACTTCTAATGAAAGCGATTTGAGTTTCAGTCAAGGGCACGTTGATCAACCTCTTCATTCTCCGTAAGTAGTTCAACAACGATTTTGTTAAGGTATCAAATTTCCTCCCAGTTCTATTGCCCCAAGTAAGAAAGAGCCCTGAGTAAGAACACAACATAATCCTCATAAAAGTTGTAAAGGAATTTTTAGTTGAGAAATTAGCACAAGTTTTAAGTTCAAACTCTGTTTTAAAAGGCGTTTCTGGGCGAGCCCCGGGGCGAGGCGTACCAAAAACGCCATGGGGCAATGGTGTGGGGCGAAAGTCTCAAGAGGCGTACGCCCCGCAATTTGGGGCGTACGCCCGGGCATTCGGGGCGTACGCCCGGGCGTTTGGGGCGCATTTTTTTAGTAAGGAGTAAGCCCCAGAGACTTTTTCAAATTAAAACAAAATTTGTTGAATTAGTCCTTCATATAATACCAAAATTCTCAAAAGTCAGTTTGGTAATTACTCAAAAAGTTTAAAAAGGAACTCAAAAGTATTAAATTTAAAAGTAAAGACCTTTTTTATTGATTTAAGCCCTAATTCATGGTTTTTCCAAATTTTTATCTTGTCCGCTAGTCTGCTAATATCTCCCAAAAGCAACGAATATTTAATATTTTTTACAAATACAAAGAGAACTATATTTTTCTTCATAGCAGCAAATTCAAAGTTCAAATTGTAGGTTAATCATCCTTTTTGTTCCTCCATATAGAAAACTTTATTCTTTTAGACTCAAATTACTTGTGCTTGTAAGTAACGTATAATAGATTGTTTTGATTAGTTTTTTGTGGGGATGGAGCACACATATATATAGTTTTCTTCAATTTTTATACAATTTTACCTGTTTATAAATATTAACTGTCATTATATTATTTTATAAAATATTAAAAATTAAATACCTATGGGGCTTACGCCCCGCTGAGGCATATGTAAAACGCCCCGCCTTACGCCCACGCCTTTTAAAACACTGAGTTCAAACAAATATGTCAAGACGTATCAATGACCCAATTTTGTTACAGGATAATTGGTAAAAAAGATACTTTGATATCCACTTTGATTTTTATGATACCAGCATTTCTGGAAGTGAAAGAGAAAGACAAATTTCACTAACACAGAGCAATTTACAATACTTGAAAGTTGAAACAAAGGTAGTGAGCTGTATAGAGATAGCCAAAACTATGATAAAAGCCATTCAAAAGGAAAAATCACTGTAACTTTAATATATAGGAACAAGGATTAGTACCACCTTTGGGTTTGATTCCTTCTTAAGTATCGGTGCCTGGAAAAGATCTGAAGGATTTGTATTTGCCCAATCTTGAAAAGCGGCTGGAAAATCTACACTAGATTATCAGAAACAGAACATTCAGATTGAATACTTGAACTAATTAAGTAATTGTGGCTTTAAATATAAAGCAAAGAATTGCTGGCAGATCAAGCAATGGACTCACTATACCACTTGTTTAAAACTATAACACAACATACAGGACAAAGAGAAGTTTTCAAACATATACCACAATGAAAATCCTACTGATTTATGAAAATCTTACATTATGCAGAGATAATGAAGTAATTTTGCTCCCAGCTAAGGTAAAGCCAGATGACAAAAACAACTCACTTGAAAATCCTAGGATAACGCTCTAAATGATCCCTTTTCTTTGGTAAGTCATGTGTACTTCCTCTTTTGCTGTAATTCTGAATGCTCAATAGAGGTCTTATCGACAAGAAGCAAAATGAACATGTTACCGATGGATTATTATTACTTTTTTTATACCCGTGTATTTTTCTTAGTAGACAGATATTCTGGTTATTCATTAGAGTAAACTATTAAAGGCTAAGTCAATAAAGCAGCTAAGAGGCCAAGCAAACAGGCTACATAATATCTACGAGGTTAGGCAATAGCAAGCAACAAGGACACATTGTTAGCACTCTATTCTCCATGGTTCTATATCTACATCTGACTCCTAACTGAGGAGCCAAAAGGGGTGGCATCACGAAAAGGAATAACGAAGTATTTTCTTTCCTTGAACATCAGAAATTTCCAAGAGTATCATTTTTGTGGTTACCTCAGCATTGTCTTGAATTGCTTCTATCTATATTACCATTCACTGAAACACAAGGTGCCACTTTGGCAATGCATACTAGTTTTTTATAGTTGACAGTGTGTCTCGTTTTTCAAAAGGTAATGCTTCACAAAGACCAATGAGTAGCAGTCAGTCCTAGACAGAGGCAGATTTGAACTTGGAATATTCATTTTGAATCAACCTATAAACTATGCTTCAATTCCAAACTATCTATATGAATCCTCTATATCCATTCTGCTATTTGGGCCCATTTCATCTGTCGTGTAGCTCATGCCTAGGATAGCACATCCTAATGAATTCTATTTTCAAATGATTCATCAACTTTACATTCAACTACCTCAAAGAGGCTCTCAACTGCCTCAAAAGAGGGTATTTCCAGAAGAGGATACAGGCTCTCATTGCGGCTAACTTGACCAATTTTGCCTCACCAAAAAGCAGGCTCAAACATCTTTTTTAGTTGGGGCAGGAGCTCAAGGGAAATGAAGTGAGCAAACATCAAACTAGAAAAATTGAAACAAAGTCGCCAAAATATCAATGGGGAACATAACAATATGGACATCGATTGAGCAAACATATTTATAAGCAGTAACTAATTGAACCAAATAATACATCAAAACGAATGATCCTTATGCTCTGGGATAACAGGAAACCTGAAAACATGACCAATTACTGAAGTTACTCTATAATGTGCACGTGATCCAAGAAACATCCCATCAAACTCATGAACTTCTGTACTTGCCCTTCGTGTTGATATCTGCGACAAAATGTATAATAGAATCGCATGAACACCCAAAGTCCATGAATTAATGAAGGAAGACAAATTAGTCGTTGGTGTAAAGCTAAAAGATTTTAACAGAAGAAAACAGTGAAAGGAACCAGACTTAATTTGGTAAGAGCTTACTTCTATTTCAAGAATGTTAACAGCCCACCAGAGGCAATGAGGAAAACCAACCAGCAAGGGTAAAAGCATACTTCTATCTATCTCAACACATTTACACGAAGTACAAGAATCTGAAGCAACATATCCACCAAATTGGTGCTTTCAGAAGAGAATAACAACATGAAAATAAGGAGGAATCTAATGAACTGAAAGCTGAAGACATTACAGGAGCGCACAGAAAACAAACCTACAGTGTGCATTGAAATGGAGCCAATCACACTAGACAAGTGGAAGTTGTTGACAGTGCACAAAACATGTTAAAAAGCTATAATATATATTATTAGAAACTCAGTATGACTCTTGCAAATCCTATTAAGATTGATAAAAGTGAGGGGGTCAGTTCCTGAAAAAGGTAGTACGCACAATCTTTTCGGACTTGTAAACAACATGAAAGATGCCACAACTCCACCAACGCAGTAGTTCTTGTTGTTAAAGTAGACCGTGAGTCGAGCACCATTACCAATTCTTTTCTCTAATAAAAACATTGTAGTTGATGCCTGAGAAAACCGTTAAAATCCATTTTCAAATCATTCATTTGATACTTTTAACCCAATGTTGCAAACATCCTCTTTCCTTGTTTTTTTTCTTTTCCTTACAAGTACTTTTCCTGAGTCTTCTTAGTCCCTTAGAAAACAAGAATAGTGACTATTTCACTTGCAACAAATTACCCCTCCCCCCC
>AWOL01S0126731.1:8198-23583 GCA_000715115.1 Nicotiana otophora | reverse complement strand
CTTATCCAATCTGAAATTTGAGATAATTACATTCCTACCAGTTGATATATTAAAGCCTTGCTTATAGTAAAGGGTCAAAAGTGCCTGAGGAAAAGAATGGCAATAATTCAGCAGCAGCTTCTTCTTTAAAATGTTTTCTTTCACTTCAATCAACCAAAATATTTTATAATTTTGCATTCAATCTTGGATTGAATCAAAAGTTAAAAAATTGAAAACAAAACAATAACTAACCATACCACATTCAGCATAAAAACAACTATGACTATCCAACAACTAACAAGCAATAGGAGAAGTGTAAAGTACATTTCTTTTATGGAAAAAAAAAAATCACATCAGTTTTCCAAGGGAAAAAAAACGGAACTTGCTACTTCTGAGAGCAGAAACATTTTTCTTTTTTTAGATGAAAGGTACTTTTGAGAAGCAGAAAATTGATCCAAAAATAACATAAGATTTCACAAAGAAAAAAAGAACAAAAATAAAAATCAGACCCAGAAAAAGAGACAGGAACATATACTTGAGCACCAGATAAAACTGAGGCAATTGATAAAGCAATACTAGGCTTCTCTGCTACCTGTAAATGTAAAATTCCCCAAATACTCAGTCAAGAATCTTAAATAAATGGAATTAAAAAAAATATTAATAGTGATGATGAATTCAAGGGTACAAATAAACTTACCATGAGAACTTTTGGAGCCATTTTTTGCAGCAAATATTTCTGAAGCGAAAGGGTCCTTTTTAGTTTTTACATTACGTAGAATAGAATGGTAGCCGTAGATCTCAAAGGAGATATCTGAGCCGTAGCTTTCATCTGCTTAGCAAAAAATAAAAAATAATATATATATATATATATATATATATATACATAGCTTTGTAAACTTTTGGAGAAAATGGTCACATTAGTCCCTTATGTTTGGACATTTATTAAAAACTAGTGCAACGATACCGCGTTGCGCATGCCTTCTATCTCAATAATTGTTAAAAAACAAAAATTACATAAATATTATATTAAAATTATATTTGAGTTAAAAAATAAAAGTTAAAGGAAAATGTATAACTTCCTAAAAATGATGATTGATGATCATATTTAGCCAACTCAACAAAAGAAAAACTCTGCTCATAGAAGTCCTTAATCATCTCAATTCAAAAATTACATATTATATTAATTTTATATTTGAGTTAAAAAAATAAAAGTTAAAGAAAAAGGTATAACTTCCTAAAATGACGATGGATGATCATTGTTAGCCAACTCAACAAAAGAAAAACTCTGATCATATAAGTCCTTATAATTTTATTATTTTAAGTTCACAGGTCATCGTGCTTCTTTTTTAGTTTCTTGACCTATTGCGCCAATCTCTCTTTGTCTCTCTTTCTTTCATATTCTTAAAATATTTCTTAGTTATTTATTTTAATTATTGAGTGTAATTTTTAAATATTATACGAAAAATCGATGAATAAAAAAGTATAAAAAATGATTTTAATATATTGAACAATAAAAAATAATTAAATGATAATTTTTTTAGTATAAAATTTATTTTTAAAGAGTAAAATGTTGACCAATATTATGCATAGGGGATTCATGTGTTTATCGAATCGATTAATCTAATAATTGCCATAGACAATTAGATAAATTCATAGTAGATACATGAAATATACTACATACGAAAAAAATGAATTAGTTTTATGGTCGTTGTATGTATTTATGGACTTGAAACTCCTATTCTACTCGGAGAGCAAGAGTCCTTCTTTTCTACTATAAACTTCCTAAAACGTATGACCTTTTAATTAGTTAGGATACTTAACAAAAGCATATATTTCTAAGTTTCTTCCTATCTTTTTATTTCGTTAGAATTAATTCAATCATATTTGTATCACTTTAACTTTCCTAAAATATTTGAAACTTTTAATTAATTAAAATATTTTGTTTCCTTGTATGGAGGGGATATCAATGACTACTCCTAAATAGTAGAAAATTAATTAAATGATTAATTATTAAATATTATAAAAATAATTAAATGACTATTTTGTCCAGTGTGAACTATTTTTAAAGGGGTAAAAAAGACGAACGACATTTCACTAAAGGTCTTCGTTCTTTTAATATAACTAGTCTTAGGGTACGCGCGTTGCGCGTGTACCCTACTATCAATGAGTATAAAATTTTAAAAATTACACAAATATTATTAAATAATATATTTTAGCTACTAAATATCAATTATAATATAGTATAAGTTCTTGAAATTATGTATGTCAATTCTATTTAGTTGAATCGATAAAAGAAGAAATTACGCCATACTTAAATCACCAAATGTCGTATTTATAACTTTTCTATATGTGCTGAATAGACTGCTAGACAGAAGCACAAGGTTTTAATGTATATTCTATGTTATTCACAATAATATTTCAACTCTTATATAACCTTTATGCTTCTCTAAGAAAATAATTTGAAAAGGTGTAACGACCCGGCCGGTCGTTTTAAGTATTATAACCCTGTTTTCCCATTTACTACTCAATTTATGCTTTACATTTGTTATGTGACTTGCCGGAGGTAATTGGTTCGGGTCCGGTGAGGTTTTTGAATGATTTGGAACACTTAGTTCCAAGGTTCCGAAATTTGGTTGAAAAGGTTGACCAGATATTGACGTATGTATAGTGACCCGGAGAATTTTTACTAAGGAAAATTAAGGTTTTGTGGTATCGAGGTAGATCAATTAGTACAAAGGTTGTAGAAATTTCTCGCGGCGAGCTTGCAAGCCGCGACTCGGACTTTTTGGGTTGAACAATGCACCGTGAAGTAAAGAAAAATTTTTGACAGAAAAATGCGCTTTTGCGGTCCATTATGCGACCGCATAATCACTCTGCAGGCCGCAGAAATGAGGCATAAGAGGTCCAGTTTGGATGAAATCTGCGGTCGACTATGCGACCGCATAATCACTCTGCAGGCCGCAGAAATGAGGCATAAGAGGTCCAGTTTGGATGAAATCTGCGGTCGACTATGCGACCGCATAATCACTCTGCAGGCCGCAGAAATGAGGCATAAGAGGTCCAGTTTGGATGAAATCTGCGGTCGACTATGCGACCGCATAACTGTTCTGCGGTCACTATGCGACCGCAGAACAGGTATGCGAGGCCGCATACACAGAAAATGTTTGCCAGTTTTATGCGACCGATATGCGGTCCGCATAACCATTATGCGGTCACATATGCGACCGCATAACCTGTTTCGGAACTTTATTTTTCTGGTTTTATAAACCCGACCCCATTCTTATAAAAAACTATTGGGGATCATTTTGAAGGGTTTCATATGATATTTTAGAGAGATGTGAGAGCATTTTAGAGAGAGAAAGTGATGACTTAGTTATTTATCCATCGATTTCTTGTTCAAGGTTTGATATTTTCACAAGGATCTTGCTAGGGCTTCATAGAGGTAAGAATTTCTTTCCTCAATTCTTCAATTTCGGGTTTGGAGTAAAGATGGGTGATTAATAGTATGATTCTTGGGTGTAAGAGTATTATGTATACATACCAATAAGGTTGTGGAAAGATTTTTAAGTTCAAATGGGTAAAGATTGAGTTAAAAATGGTAAAAATCTTCATAGAATTTAATTGGATATTTGAGGTTCGAGTTGATGTCAGATTTTGGTGAAATTTGTATGGTTGGATGGGCGTTCATATTCTGTAAATTTTGTTGGGTTCCGAGATGTGGTCCCCACGGACGATTTTGAGTAAATTTTGGATTTTTCGATAAAATATTGATTTCGTTAATTAAATGAGTCTTTTGGCTAGATTTGGGCCATTCAGGGCCGGATACTCGTGGAAAAGGCATTGTGACCGATTTATTGAACTTGATTCGAGGTGAGTGGCTTGCCTAACTTTGCGTGGGGAAAATTTCCTTAAGATTTGGAACTATTGTGCTATGTGAGCGCCGTGTACGTGAGGTGACGAGTACGTACACGGGCTAGTTGTGGTAAAACCCGATTTTCTTGCCAAGTAGCAACATGTTTTCCTGTTATTTTGAGTTATAATATTTTAATGAATACTAATCTATTTTCAATCTTAATTAAGTTATTCCAATATGTGTAGCTATCATGTTTAGTCTAATATAACATGCCTACGTGTCTTAATCGTTTATGTGAATTATGTGCAGCATGCTTAGTGAATCTTCCTGCTTCTTCCCTGACTGGTACTTAGTTTAAATTGTAAGAATTTCGTGATGTAGTTGTATTTCTATCACTCGCGCTGCATATTTACTATGGGACTACGGAACAGTATTCTGGGAGATTCCCCTGCACATTTACTTTGGAACTACGAAATAGTATTCTGGGAGATTCCCCTGCACATTTACTTTGGGACTACAGAACGGTATTCCGGGAGATTTCCCTGCACATTTACTTTGGGACTACGGAATGGTATTCCGAGAAATTCCCCTGCATATTTACTTTGGGATTACTGAACGATATTCCGGGAGATTCCCCTGCACATTTACTTTGGGACTACGGAACGGTATTTCGGGAGATCCCCCTACACATTTACTTTGGGACTACAGAACGGTATTCCGGGAGATTTCCCTGCACATTTACTTTGGGACTACAGAACGGTATTCCGGGAGATTTCCCTGCACATTTACTTTGGGACTACGGAATGGTATTCCGAGAAATTCCCCTGCATATTTACTTTGGGATTACTGAACGATATTCCGGGAGATTCCCCTGCACATTTACTTTGGGACTACGGAATGGTATTCCGAGAAATTCCCCTGCATATTTACTTTGGGATTACTGAACGATATTCCGGGAGATTCCCCTGCACATTTACTTTGGGACTACGGAATGGTATTCCGAGAAATTCCCCTGCATATTTACTTTGGGATTACTGAACGATATTCCGGGAGATTCCCCTGCACATTTACTTTGGGACTACGGAATGGTATTCCGAGAAATTCCCCTGCATATTTACTTTGGGATTACTGAACGATATTCCGGGAGATTCCCCTGCACATTTACTTTGGGACTACGGAATGGTATTCCGAGAAATTCCCCTGCATATTTACTTTGGGATTACTGAACGATATTCCGGGAGATTCCCCTGCACATTTACTTTGGGACTACGGAATGGTATTCCGAGAAATTCCCCTGCATATTTACTTTGGGATTACTGAACGATATTCCGGGAGATTCCCCTGCACATTTACTTTGGGACTACGGAATGGTATTCCGAGAAATTCCCCTGCATATTTACTTTGGGATTACTGAACGATATTCCGGGAGATTCCCCTGCACATTTACTTTGGGACTACGGAACGGTATTTCGGGAGATCCCCCTACACATTTACTTTGGGACTACAGAACGGTATTCCGGGATATCTCCCTGCACATTTACGTTTGGGACTACGAGACGGTATCTCGGGAGATCCCCTTTTGTTTTGTGTACTGAGCTGTTACCTTCCATGATTCCATTGTTGTTAAATTTTAGCCTTTATTTTATTGAGGTATTACACTCTATATTATTTTATTATATATTTATCAGTAGGGCCCTGACCGACCTCATCACTACTCGACCGAGGTTAGGCTTGGAATTTACTGGATACCGATTGTGATGTACTCATGCTACTCTCTGCACATGTTTTTGGTGTGCAGATCCAGGTGCACCTTATCAGCCGCACTATTAGTGAGCTGGGACAGCTTTGCAGACTTCAAGGTATATATGTCGTATCCGCAGACCTCAGAATCCCCTTCTACTCTTTCTCATGTTCATTATCTTCTGTATTTTCCTTGTTAGATTCTGATGTATAGAGACACTAGAGTTTTCCTTCTGTAGGTTGTGCTTCACGATGTTCCGGTTTTTGGGATTTGTTGTGTATTTTTGAACAGTTAGGTGTTAAAATTATGTTTTCATTTTATTATTCCGCAAATGTTAGGCTTACCTAGTCGTAGAGACTAGGTCCCGTCACGGCATTATACGGAGGGAAAATTTGGGTCGTGACACTAAATTCCGACTCCGATTCGGCCTTCAAACCCTGAAATCAATTTTTGAAAAATTTCTATTCTAATCCCCCAAATCATGAATTAAGTGTCACGACCCAAAATCCCACCACAGGCGTCGTGATGACACCTAGTCTCTAAGACTAGGTAAGCCGATTTCCATTACATTTTGAAGCCATTTTTTTTATAAACGAAACTGAATTAAATAGATAATCAAAACCAACAATGGAACAAATATGAATATAGCAACCTCCTAAGACTGGTAGTACTGAGTCACGAACTCTAACTAAATACATGAAATGATCTCAAGGATCTAATACTCAATACTGTTTGATTAATAATTAACAGTACAATAAAATAAAAAGATTTCAAGGGACTGCGACGACCAAGCAGCTTTACCTTGAATCTTTGCGATCAGACTTTAACTCTGTCTGAGTCCGATAGCTTTAATACCTCGCTCTACATAAAAATGTGCAGAAGTGTAGTATGAGTACACCACGGTCGGTACCCAGTAAGTATCAAGACTAACCTCGGTGGAGTAGTGACGAGGTACAGTCAAGACACTCACTAATCAATTAACCTGTGCAGTGTAGCCGTATATACTAATAATAATAATAGTAGAAACATATGGCAATGATGACAACAAGAATAAATAAATGATGTAAACAACAAGGCAACAAAAACACCATAAATATTGCTCAAACGAATAAGAAACACAAATACAACCAATCAATTAAGTCCCTCAAATATACGTTTTTCCAATGTAAGTACTTCAAGTATAATTCTTTCAAATATAAGTTTTTCAATAAAAATTCTTAGAATATAACCTTGTCAAATTAAATATATATTTCGAATATACTCCCTTCAAATAAATTTCTTTATTCTTTCAAATAATATTTTTGGAATATAATTCTTTCAAATAAAAGTCATTGTATGACACGTCATTTTATAATCATAAAAATACGGGTCTCAACCCACTTCCATGTTTCCACGGCACCTCGTACCCATATTTCTATCACAACTGCATGAACAACTCACATGCCAATAATATCAATGTATATAAGATCCACATGATCAATTTATTTCCGCTAAAGTGAGTTTACAATTTTTAAATCAAGTAAGAAATCAACAAAGAAATGAATTTATTTTAGAAATCATTTGGGTGAAGAAAATAACATTGTACCTAAATTAAAGCATAATATAAACTACTGATTTGGATGTAAAACCATTTAATGTAAAACATAATAATAATTTCCTTTATTTAAATCAACTCAATCATCAAAAATTAATAAAAAAAACCAGAAATATACTTCTTCAGAGTCTCGTGCTAAAACACCAAAGCCAACACAATACAACTAGGAGCACAAAACACATAATAATAAAGTCAACTAGTACATCACGGAATAAGACAAGAATTTACATATTAAATGTGACAAGAACATAAATAAAGAAATATCAACAGGGCACTCCCAAGGTACCGCCTTGTAGTCCCAAATCATAAATAAATTCACAATATCTCATTTTCTTATATCACCGCAGGAGCCTTCACATTTAATTTTAAAGAAATCATTTTTTCCGAAATAGCATTCCGCGTTTTGAACCACCCTTATCACACCGCATGGCTTCTAGTAGTTCTCCTACTAGCCACCCTTGAAAATTTGGTATTGAATTAAAAAGGTCGTGAATCATATTGAGGCAAAGTGCCAAATAGTGAAATATTATTCAGTTGAGTTGTTCACTCCAGAACATTTTGTTAAGATGTTGTACACATTATGATCGAGTCGTGGGCTCCTTATTGTGAAAAAATAATATATTGTTGATTTCTGTGGAAAGTTGTAATATTTGAGCACTTGATGTGCAATTTGTGATATGTTGTAATATTTGAGCACTTGATGTGCAATTTGTGATATGTTGTAAGATTTGAGAACTTTGCCTCAATATGATTAACGACCTTTTTAATTCAATACCAAATTTTCAACAACGTGAATTGAAAAGTAATTCATCAAGGAACAACACCTCTTTTAAATCACAACTTCAAGAAATAAATAGATTTATTCATCTTATTAACTAAATTTTTCATTTAAATTATCTATAGGTAAAATCAATAATGAAAGTGTTTTTTCATAAAAATGGCAACTCAAACAAATACAGAATTCACGTAAAAGTCAAGTGACAGTCACACCAAATTATCATATAGAAACAACCTCGGCAAACAAGGAATGAGGTATGAAAAATAAGGGATTTAATAAGTTACAACAATTTTTTAATTTAATACTTAAGGACGTCTACGAATTTCAACCGATATAATATGCAATAATAAACCAAGTACGTACTCGTCACCTCGCGTACATGGTTTTCAATTACACAATTTTCACATAAGACCCAATGCCTAAGGGGTAATTTCCCCCACTCAAGGTTAGGCAAGATACTTACCTTTTTGAAGTTATGCCGATATTCCAAAATAGCCGTCTTGCTTGAATAAATCCTCAGGACAGCTCAAATCTATTCAAATTAATTCAATTTAGTCAATACTAATTATACTAATTTCCAATAAAATCCGAAATTTAACTCAAAAATTGTTCGTGGGGCCTACGTCTCGGAATCCAACGAAACTCATAAAATCCGACAACCCATTTAATTACGAGTCCACCCATATCAATTTTATCAAATTCCGATAACAACTCAACCTCCAAATCTCAAATTTTCGTTTTTGGAAGATTTTGCAAAAATCTTGATTTTTCTTCCATAAATTCACGGATTCATGATGTAAATGAGTATGAAATAATGAAATATAATTAATATAGGATAAGGAACACTTACCCCAATGTTTTCCCGTAACAATCGCCCAAGAACCGTGCTCCAAAAATCCAAAACGAAATGAAGGAAATGACTATTTTTGGTTCTTAAGTTTCTTCCCATCCGTCACTAAAAGTTCATTTTCCGTCACTAAAAGTCCACACCAGAACTTGCTTGCACCAGCCTTCTTTCAATCGATCATAACTTATGTACAAATGTCCAAATGATGAATTGTTTAACGTTCTGAAAACTAGAATCAAAATACTGCAACTTTCATATTTTGATAATTTTCTGATTCCTTAAGAATTGCGAGATATAAGCTTCGAAAGTCGGCTCAATGCATCAGATATTTCTGGCGAAATTTCTGGTGAAACTGCCCTACCAACCTTCATTCAATCCATCATAACTTTATGTACAAATGTCCAAATGATGAGTGGTTTAATATTCTCGAAACCTAAATCAATCATGTTTTTAATATTTTGATATTACTTGTACATTTCGAGATATAAGTTTCCAAAGTCGGCTCTATGATTGTACCAGTTGCTGTCCAAAAACAGCTTCTGCAGCAGAAAAATTCCAGCAACTCCTTTTTGTCCGAATCCATTCCGTTAACCTTCTGAAATCCACCCGAGGCCCTCGAGACCTTAACCAATTATACCAACATGTCCCAAAATACAATACGAACTTAGTCGAGGCTTTAAACCACATCAAACGACATCAAAACGATGAATTGCACATCAAAAACAAATCTATGAACTTTGAACTTTCAAATTCTATATCTTGTGCCGAAACACATCAAATCAATTCGGAATGACTTCAAATTTTGCACACAAGTCATAAATGACATAATAGACCTATTTCAATTTCTAGAATTGGATTCCAACCTCGATATCAAAAAGTCAACCTCCTCGGTCAAACTTCTGAAAAATTCAACTTTTGGCATTTCAAGCCTAATTCCACTATGGACCTCCAAATAATTTTACGGACACGCTCCTAAGTCCAAAATCACCATAAGGAGATATTGACATCATCAAAATTCCATTTCGGAGTCATTTTCTCAAAAATCAACTCTCCGGTCAACTCTTTCCATTTAAGCTTCTAATTAAGGATTGTTTATTTTAAAAATTCTGAATCTTCCGAAAAATCAAACTCGAGCACACCCGCGAGTCATAATACTTATTACGATGTTGCTTGAGATCTTAAGTCGTTGAACGATGCGTTAATTCTTAAAACGACAAGTCAGGTCATTACAATAAGTGTTGGAACTAATGTTAGATTCATGAATAACGGACCAAATCAAGTTAAGATCACTTACCCCAGTCCAATTTGTGAACTTTGCCTCTAAAAATCGCCCGAACCGAGCTACCCAACTATTTTTATGTCAAAAATGGTCAAAATTCACGTTTATAGAGCCTCTCATGTTTTTGAGCGCCACAGGTCCAGTACCCCAAAAATTTCCAGCGCCAGGGCTAGCACCCCACGCTACCCTGGGCGCTGGCGGCGACGAGAAATCTTTCCTAAAACGAAAATGGGCATAACTCTCTCATACGATGTCCGAATTCGACGATTCATTTTGCAGTGAGTCCGAAATTTAATGCGGATCTAATGCTTCAATCAAAACTACATTTGGAGCTCATTTTCTTAATGTGATACCACTTATTCTTGAATAAACGAGGTTGGAACATTCTACATTCGATGTCGAAACCTAGCAAATCAAGTCCGATTGACCTCAAATTTTTGTACACAAGTCATAAATGACATAACAGACCTATTCAAATTTTCAAAATCAGATTCCGACCCCAATATCAAAAAGTCAACTCCCTGGTCAAATTTCCAACTTAAATTTCTATTTTAGCCATTTCAAGCCTAATTTAACTATGAACTTCCAAAAATATTTTCGGACATGCCCCGAAGTCCAAATCCACCATACGGAGCTATTGGAATCATCAAAACTCTATTCCGGGGTCGTTTACACATAAGTCGACATCCGATCACTATTTTAACTTAAACGTTAAACCTTGGAATTAAGTGTTCCAATTCATTCATAAATCCTCACCGGACCCAAACTAATCACTCCGGTAAGTCACATAACAACTGTAAATCATAAATTGAGCAGTAAATGGGAGAATGGGACTACAACTCTCAAAACGACCGGTCAGGTCGTTACAACGTTAGCATGAAGATGGAGAGTAGAAGCAGAAAGTCGAGAGCCAAAGAATTCAATTCCTTGTGATTTTTTTATTTTCCTCCAACTTACCGCAGTTGTGCGATTATATGTTTTCATAGATTAATTAGCAGAATATACTTGAGGTAATGTAACGACCCGACTTGTTGTAAGAATTTACTCCCCGTTCAGTGACTTAAGGTCTCAAGAAGTTTCGCCATATGTATTATGACCCGCGTGTGTGGTCGAGTTTGGTTTTCGGAAGATTTGGAATTTAATTTAAAGAAATCAATTCTGATTTTGAAGCTTAAATGGAAAGAGTTGACCAGAGAGTTGACTTTTGAGCAAACGACTCCGAAATAAAATTTTGATGATGTCAATATCTCCATACGGTGATTTTGGACTTAGGAGCGTGTCCGGAAAATTATTTGGAAGTTGGTAGGGCAATTCGATGCATTTTGGCGAAAGTTGGAAAATAGAATGTTTTTGGAAATTACTACTGAAGGATGAATTTTTGATAACGAGGTCAGATTTCGATTCCAGAAATGGGAATAGCTCCATTAAGTCAATTATGACTTGTGTGCAGAATTTGAAGTCATTCCGAACTGATTTGATACGTTTCAGCGCAAAATATAAAAGTTGGAATATTTTAAAAACTTATAATTCGATTCAACGTGCCTTTCGTAATTTTGGTGTTGTGTGATATAATTTGAAACCCTGAGTAGGTCCGTGTTGTGTTAGAGACTTATTGGTAAATTTGGACGAGGTCCCGAGTAGCTCGGATGAGTTTCGGACGAGGTTCAGATAGAATTTGGACTTGTTGAAAATGCTGGGATTTCTGCTGTTTCTGGGCAGACCTGTTGGGATCTCACATGTGGAAATCTGGGCACAGGTGCGACCTCGCAGAAGCGAGGATTTCGTCGCAGAAGCGAGCCGGGCAAAGCTGTAGGAAGGTCGCAGATGCGGACAGCCTTCCGCACCTGCGCAATCGCATGTGCGATGTTTGCTACGCAGAAGCGATGAGGCAGCGCAGAAGCGGAAATGCTGCGTACCTGCAATCAGCGCAGAAGCAGAAATGGCTCCACATGTGAGAGCTTTGTGGATGGTCAGTGACCTCGTAGGATCATGCATTATCAGTCCGCAAGTGCGAAACTGGGCAGAAACATAAGGATTGAACTTGGTCATTTTTGGCATATCGTTTTGGAAATGTTGGAGCTCGGATTTGGACTATTCTGGAGGGATTCTTCACAATCTTGGTTGGGGTAAGTATTCTATATCCTTAAGTGTTTATATTTCATGAATCGATGATTATATTCATCATTTATTTTGAATTTAAATGGAAAAAATCAAGATTTTTACAAAATCTTCCAAAAACCTAAATTTAAGATTTGGAGGTCGAGTTGTTATTGGAATTCGATAAAATTGGTATGGTTGAACTCGTATCGGAATAGATGTTCAGATTTCATGAATATTATGTCGGGTTCCAAGAAGCGGGTCTCGCATTGACTTTTGTTGACTCTTTGGAATAAAACTCTTTAAGTTGACGTATTATTATCCGGAATTGTTTCCGATAAATTTTAATAAAGTTATGCAATTTATTTGAATAGATTTGTGCAGTCTGAAGGTCAATTCAAGCAAGAAGGCGATTATGGAATATTGACATAATTTCAAAAAGGTAAGTATCTTGCCTAACCTTGTGTGGGGGAACTACCCCTTAGGAATTGAGTCATCTATGTTGATTATAGTCTGTGTACGCGAGGTGGCGAGTACGTGCTCGAACTTATTTGTGGAAAGTTGGCCTTTTAGGGTTCTTATGTCCTTATATTCACCGTGTATGATGTTGTTCTTGATACACTTGAATTCCTATTTTCTAGTTTCACCTTTACATGCTTTGATTAGAGATAAGTGCTTTAGGATTTACTCTTACTGTCTATTGGACCCTTATTCTACTTAACCAAAGATTTTACCTCTTCTATCGTCGTGCTATATTTTTTATAACTTCTTATATTTAATTGAAATCATTATTTTCTCATCCTATAATTGTTTAGTCTTAATTGGAGTTATGATTATCTTCCGTTGCTTATCCTTACTTGAATTGTTGAATATTCCTCGTAATTGCTCAACCTCAAAAGGAGTTTAGATAACCTATATCTTAGTTGACTTGCCATTATTTGAAGCTATTTGACTAGTGTTGGCTTCTTCTTATTGTTGACCTGAATATTGTGGAATCGTTGCTACATTTTGTTTTGTTTTTCCTTGTTAAGCTGTTCTCCTTGTGCCTAGCATTCTTTACTGTGGTTATTCCTTGTGAATGAGTTCTACCGTTCTTGTGATTTAAGTTCTTGAGTTGATTTATTCATCGTACTTTGCATCTTTGTCATTGTTGCTTTTGTACTTGTTGTGGTGATGTACGAGGTTTCTGTCGTGTTATAGTTGTTATCTCTGTTGTTTGCGCTGCATATTTAAATTGGGACTACAGACGTATTCCGGGAGATCCCCCCTGTCTTGCATATTTATTTTTGGACTACAGACGTTTTCCAGGAGATCTCCCACCACTGCATATTTAAATTGGGACTACAGACGTATTCCGGGAGATCCCCCTGTCTTGCATATTAATTTTGGGACTACAAACATATTTCGGGAGATCCCCCAGCACTACATATTTATTTTGGGACTACGGACGTATTCCGGGAGATCCCCCCGTACTGCATAATTAATCCGGGACTACGGGACGGTATCCCGGTAGATTCTCCTATGATTATATCTGTGTTCGGAGCTGCTAATCTTCTATGCTTAAGTGTCACAGGGTGACTTATACTCGAAGGATATTACTTGAAAAGTTTATATTTGAAAAGTATTTATCTTGAAGGAACTATGTTTGAAGGATATTTATTTGAAAGGGGTTATACTTGAAAAGTATTTATCTTGAAGGAACTATGTTTGAAGGATATTTATTTGAAAGGGGTTATACTTGAAAAGTATTTATCTTGAAGGAACTATGTTTGAAGGATATTTATTTGAAAGGGGTTATACTTGAAAAGTATTTATCTTGAAGGAACTATGTTTGAAGGATATTTATTTGAAAGGGGTTATACTTGAAAAGTATTTATCTTGAAGGAACTATGTTTGAAGGATATTTATTTGAAAGGGGTTATACTTGAAAAGTATTTATCTTGAAAGAACTATGTTTGAAGGCTAATTATTTGAAAAGTGTATATTTGAAAGGTTTTTATCTTGAAAGAACTATGTTTGAAAGATATTTATTTGAAATAAGTATATTTCAAAAATAATTTCTTATTGGAAAGGATTATATTCTAAAGACCTCAATTTTTTTTAAAAAAACAAAACTTACGGGTGAAAGTTTACACTTGAAGGATTTGACTAATTTATTGGGGTTTGTTGGCTGAGACCTAATGTGAAAACTATTGCAGTTGCTGAGTTACTACTTGCCTTTAATGTATTGTGATTTTTGGTTATGGGTTGTGTTTCTGTTCATTCTTCTGTGTCTTATTCTGGTATTCCGCTGTTATTTGCTGTTTTTCCTTCCTTATTGCAGTTGTTACATCGTTAGCCATATCGTAGGGTCTTTAGATAGATGTCATGTTCTGTCATCCCTATATTTATACTTGTTCAGTTTATTAGACCAGTGGGTGTCTTGACTAGTCCTCGTCACCACTTCACCGAGGTTAGTCTTGATACTTACTGGGTACCGCTATGGTGTGCTCATTCTATTCTTCTGCACAATTTTGTGCAGATCCAAGTATCGATCATTAGTAGCTGTGAGGATCCCTGCTGATGAGACTCAAGGTAAACCTGTCGCTGCGTTCACAGGCTTCGTAGTCACCTTCCTATTATTATTTACACTGTTTTTACTTACTTCCGAACAATTGTATTTAGAAGAAATAGTAAACTCTGTAGAGCTTATGACTTGTACTATCGGTTTTGGAAAATTATAAATTTTGTAAAGATTTCTATCTCGAGACTGTTAGATTTCTTTTGTTATTGTTGTTACTGAGTAAATGTTACTCTTACCTAGCCCCTAAGACTAGATGCCATCACGATACCCAACGGAGGGGAATTAGGTCGTGACAGGCAAAGAAATTAATTTATAGAAGATTGTAACAATAATCTCCTCATCTACTCTAAAATTAGGTACTCGAACTTGATGTATTACGTTAAGTGTCTTATCATAAAATTTTTTAAAATATGATGTTTAATTAATGAGTATGTTCTTTGAATACTTTTGAAAAAGTTTTTAGCAAAAACAATTCTCAACGCCCTTACGAGTTATGCTGAAAAACTGGAGAAATTATACCTAATAATATCTATTAGAAAGAGTTTGTTATTTTCACACATAATATTATATGATTGAAGAGTAAAAAGGTCGTGCGACTTTAAATTGGCATTTTGAGCTATTGTTTTTTTTTTACTTTGGTTCATCTCACTTTTT
>AWOL01S0126726.1:0-12923 GCA_000715115.1 Nicotiana otophora | reverse complement strand
AGGACTTGTTGGTATGTTTTGTTGAGATCCCAGGGGCCTCGGGTTGATTTCGGATGGTTAACAGATTGAAATTGGGACTTAGAAAATTTCTGAAGCAGTTGATGCTTGGTGTCATCGCACCTGCGGAAGGATTGGCCGTAGGTGCGGTGCCGCAGAAGTTGCCAGGTGCGAGAAATGAGAAGGCAACTGGGAAGCACATATGCGGAGGAGAAATTCGTAGTAGTGGAGTTTAGCAGTAGGGCTGGGGATTTCAAAAGCAATGGAGTGATTCGCAGATGCGGCTCTGGAGGTTCGAAGATGGAACCGCAGGTGCGCTAGGTTGGGGGCTTAAGTGGACTTCGCAGAAGCGACCATTTCTCCACAAAAGCAGAATCGCAGGTGCGGCCCTTGACTCTACAGATGCGAAATGTCTGGAATACTTCATAAAATCGAGAGTTTTGAGATGTTTCTCATTTTTGGACTTTGCAAGATCGGGTAGTGGCGATGTTTCAAAGAGGTTTCGCTAGATTTCAAGAGGTAAGATACTTTTTATGATTTTAAATCATAAATATTGATTACCCATTGAATTTCCCAGCTAGATTATATTTTTCTAAGGCAAAATATGGGGAATGTTGGGCTAGGGATTGGAGAGTAAGAATTGGGGATTTGAGTGATGATTTTAGGTCAGAATTGAGTAATTTTAGTATGGTTAGACTCGTTATTGAATGAGTGTTCGGATTTGGTAAATTACGTTGGTGTTGAGGTGACGCACATGCTAGGTGGTGGGCGTATGGGCGTGCACCATGGTAACTGTGACTTGGTTGATTCTGTGGTACTGTGTTGTTATCAAACCTTGTTGATATTCATGAAACTCCAACTTGTTAGCATAATTGAGCTACAATACATGTTAGAAATCATGCTTAGACTATATGCGTGTTCTGTTGGGACCCACGGACGTCACTTCTGCTGTAGAATTAATTGCTTAAATTGTAATTATGTACTCAGTCATATCCATCATTTGAATATCATATCTCATTATCTGTTGCCATTTATTATTACATCATATTATCATTGTTTGGGCTGATTGTCGTGAGATTAGTGAGCCCGAGAAACTAGAGAGATTGATGACTTAGTGAGGTCAAGGGCTTGATTGTGAGTGATATTTATTGGATCAGGCTGCACACCACAACAAGCTTTATTAATTCATGCCGTGATTGGCTTATATTAGCGCTTGGGCAGGATCTGCCCCTCCGGAGTCTAACATACCAGCAGTGAGCACATGTACCGATGAGTGCAAGTGTCGAGTGCGAGTGCCGAGTGATTGAGACTGTTGAGCGATTGAGATTGTTGAGTGATTGGGAGAGCCGAGTGTTTTAGCTTACTGAGTCTGGATGAATACTCCAAAAGCATATTACTTTATCACTGTGTTGCATTACAGTTGACATGCATACCTGACATGTAGATATCTAGATGTGACATTCCTAATATTAGTCATACTTGGCATATTCTATCCATTTTGTGCTCTAACTGTTAAAAACTAAAAAGCATGTCTACATATCTGTACTATCTACAAACTGATTATTGGATTTCTCTCTGAGTTATTACTGTTATTATCTGGATTTGGATTGTATCCATCTGAGCTAGTCACTGCTTTCAGCCCAAGGTTAGTCATGTTAGTTATTAAGTACATTGGGGCGGTTGTACTCATACCACACTTTGCACTTCGTGTGCAGATCTAGGTACTTCTGGTCATGGTTCTTGCTTGATTCGGAGCTTCATCCGCTTAGAGACTTTCGAGGTAGCTCCTTTGTCATCCGCAGACCTCGAGTCTTCTTCCTTTCAGTTTATTTAGCACTGTTCTATCTTTCTAGACAGTTTTATTAGCAGCTTGACTATGTTGACATTTTAGTAGCTCATGTACTCAGTGACATCTGAATTTTTGGGGGATTATGGATTTGAGTCACGGTATTTCTTATCGACTATTTGTGAGAGTTATTACTATTTGTGGTTATCGGCTTACCTAGTACTATGATAGGCACCATCACGACGTGTTGCGATTTTGGTCGTGACAAGTTGGTATCAGAGCTTAGGTTACATAGGTCTCACGAGTCATGAGAAGGTTTAGTAGAGTTTTGCGGATCGATACGCAGATGTCTGTACTTATCTTTGAGTGGATACCAAACCATTAGGAAAACTTTACTTCCTTTTATTCATATCGCGAGGAATTGTTGATTTCGGAAACTAAACTTCTAGTATTCTATTCTCTCATAGATGGTGAGGACACATGCTACCGAATCTGGCTGACGGCCACCAGTACCACCAGCTAGGGCCATAAGAGGCCGGGGCCGCGGTAGAGGCTAAGGTGTAGCTTGTACAGCAGTCGTGGAGCCACAACCTGCTCCAGATTAGGAGCAGATCCCAGATGTGGTTGAGCCGGTAGGACCAGCACATGCACCAGTTGTGCCCATTGTGATTCCAGGCCTTCAAGAAGCTTTGGACCAGATATTGATTGTATGCACTAGCCTTGCTCAGGCTGTTTCAATTCAGGCCACACCAGCCACTCTTCAGACCGGGGGAGGTGCTCAGACTCCCGCCGCCTGTACTCCAGAGCAAGTGGTTCAGGGGCTTCAGAATTTGGGGGTTCTACCAGCCCAACCTATTGCAACGGCTCAAGCCTCGATTTGTCCACTGATGAGTGACGAGGATTAGAAGAGGCTAGAGAGGTTTGGGAGGCTCGAGCCTCCATCATTCAGTGGGGCTGAGTTAGAGGATTCTAAGGACTTCTTAGACAGGTGCTAGTGGATTCTTCGCACGGTAGGTATTCTGGAGACTAGTGGGGTCTAATTTACTAATTCATAGCTGTCGGGGGTATCCTTTAGATGGTGGAAGGCTTATGATTTCATCAGGCCAGCCAACACTGCACCAGTTACGTGGCATGAGCTCTCCATTCTCTTCTTGTAGAAGTTTGTGCCATAGACCGGCCGGGTGTAGTTGCACAGGTAGTTTGAGCAACTACGCTACGAGGGTATGTCCGTGACCCAGTATGAGATGAGATTTTCAGAGTTGGCTCATCACGCGATCTTATTGGTTCACACAGAGAGGGAGAGGATTAGGAGGTTCATTGATGGCCTCAACTATGGACTACGCTTTGTCATGACTCGGGTGATTGCATCGGGTGCTAGGTTCAACGAGGTGGTTGGTATTACTAGGCAGCTAAAGCAGGTCCGTAGCTAGGAGCCTGAGGAGAGGGAGGCCATGAGGCCTCGTGGTTTGGGTGGTTTCAAAAGTGTGTCTTCTGGAGGGCAATTCCACCACAGTCGGGGTCGTCCTTACATGCCCGCTCGGATGTCCCATTTCCATAGTATTCTGGATTGTCATGCTAAAACCATGGCATTAGCAATGTTGGGGTTGCCTAGGATCGAGTGCAGAGGTTCTCTAGACTATGTTCCTAGTAGGGTGATTTAATAACTGAAGGTCCAACGGATTATTAGGAAGAGGTGCTTATCCTATTTGGCTTTTGTGAGGGATATTGGTATTGATGCTCCTACAATTGATTCTGTTCCGATAGAGCGAGAATTTTCAAATGTATTTCCTGTAGATTTTCTGGGCATGCCACCCGATAGGGACATTGATTTTGGTATTGATATGGTGTCGGACACTCAGCCCATCTCTATTCCTTCGTATCGTATGCCACCCGCAGAGTTGAAGGAATTGAAAGAGCAACTTCAGGAGCTTCTTGATAAAGGGGTTGATTAGGCCTAGTGTGTCGCCTTATGGTGCACCGGTTTTGTTTGTGAAGAAGAAGGATGATACTATGTGGATGTGCATTGACTACAGACAGTTTAACAAAGTTAAAATTAAGAACAAGTATCCTTTTCCGTGTATTGATGACTTATATGACCAGATTCAGGGAGCTAGAGTATTCTCTAAGATTGATTTAGGTCTGGGTATCACCAGTTGAAGATTCAGGACTCATAGATTCTGAAGACAATATTCAGGACCCGCTATGGTCACTATGAGTTCCTCATGACGTCTTTTGTCTCAGTTTGATGGCGTTCTTAGGGCACGTGGTGTCCAGTGAGGGGAGCAAGGTGGATCCGAAGAAGATTGAGGCAGTTCAGAGTTGGTCTAGACCATCTTCAACTACTGAGATTCGGAGTTTTCTCGGCATGGCCGAATATTGCCGTCTCTTCGTGAAGGATTTCTGCTCCATTGTAGCGCCTTTGACTAGGTTGACCCAAAAGGATGCTCCATTCCGGTGGTCGAATAAGTGTGAGGAGAGATTTCAGAAGCTCAAGACTACCTTGACCACGACTCCAGTTCTAGTTTTGCCTTCACCATCGGGTTCTATACAGTGTATTGTGATGCTTCTCGGATTGGTATTGGGTGTGTCTTGATGTAGGAGGGTAGAGTGATTGCTTGTGCTTCATTCTAGTTGAAGTTCCATGAGAAGAACTACCCCGTTCATGATTTATAGTTTGTAGCCATTGTCCATGCATTGACGATTTGGAGGCATTATCTCAACGGCGTGTCATGTGAGGTATTTATGGATCATCGAAGTCTTCGACACTTGTTCAAGCAAAAAGATCTAAATTTGAGGCAGCGGAGATGGTTGGAGCTGCTAAAGGTCTATGATATTACCATTTTATATCATCCTGGGAAAGCGAATATGGTGGACGATGCCTTGAGTAGGAAGAATGTGAGTATGGGTCGCCTTGCATTTATTCATGTTGGGGAGAGACCGCTTCCATCAGATGTTAAAGATTTGGACATTCGGTTTGTGAGGTTAGATGTTTTAGAGCCTAGCCGTGTTCTAGCTTGTGTGGTTTCTCGATCTTCTTTATATGATCGCATCAGAGAGCGTCAGTATGACGACCCCCATTTGCCACGGCGATGCCAAGGAGGTTTCTATTGGGGATGATGGGGTGTTTCGAATGCAATGTCAGATTTGTGTGCCCAAAGTTGATGGGTTACGTGAGTTGATTCTTGAGGAGGCCCACAGTTCATGGTATTTCATTCATCCGGGTGCCGCAAAGATGTACCAGGACTAGAAGAAGAACTATTGGTGGAGGAGGGTGAAGAAAGACATAGTGGAGTTTGTAGCTCGGTGTTTGAAATGGCAGCAGGTGAAGTACGAGCATCGGAGCCCGGGCGGTTGCTTCAGAGGCTTGAGGTTCCTGAGTGGAAATGGGAGCATATCACCATGGACTTTGTTATTGGGCTCCCACAAAAGTTGAAGAGGTTTGATGCTATTTATGCAGTCTAGACAGAAGAGTTACACTGATCAGAAGGTTTCTGATGTTGCTTACATGGTAGGAGACAATGTATTGCTTACAGTTTCACCCATGAAGCGTGTTATGAGGTTCGGGAAGAAGGGAAAGCTCAGCCCTCGGTATATTGGCCCTTTAAGTGTTTGAGAGGATTGGACAGGTGGTTTACAAGCTTGCATTTCTGCCTAGTCTATCGAGTGTTCATCTTGTGTTTCATCATTCCATGCTCCGTAAGTATTTCGGCAATCCATCTCATGTTTTGGACTTCAGCACGGTTCAGTTAGATAGAGATTTGACTTACGATGTGGAACCGCTGGCCATTTAGGATCGGCAGGTTCGAAAGTTGATGTCAAAGAATATGGCTTCAGTGAAGGTGCAGTGGAGAGGTCAGCCAGTCAAGGAGTCTACTTGGGAGACCGAGCGGGAGATGCAAAGTAGATGTCCATACGTATTTGAGACTCCAGGTATGATTCTAGACCCGTTCGAGGACGAATGTTTGTTAAGAGGGGGAGAATATAACGACCCGGCCAGTTTATTTGAGTATTATAGCCCCGTTACCCTATTTATTTTTTATTCTATGTTCATTTATTGTTATGAGACTTGCCGGGGTGGTCGGTTTGGTTCCGGGAATGTTTCGGAATGAGTTGGGATACTTAGTCCCAAGGTTGAAAGCCTAAGTTGAAAGAGTTAACCGGATGTTGACTTGTATATAAATGACTCCAGAATGGAGTTCTGATGGTTCTGATAGCTCCGTATGGTGATTTGTGAGTTAGGAGTGTGTCCGGATCTTGATTTGGAGGTTTGTAGATGATTTTGGCTTGAATTGGCAAAAGTTGGAGAAGTTGAAGTTTGAAGAGTTGAGAAGTTTGACCGAGAGTTGATTTTGTTGTTACCGCGCTCGAGTTTTGGTTCCTGAGGTTGGAATATGTGCGTTGTGTCAATTATGACTGGCGTGCCAAATTTGAGGTCAATCGGAGTTGGTTTGATAGGTTTCGTCGTTGATTGTAGAAGTTGGTAATCTATTAGTTTCATTAGGCTTGAATTAGGGTGAGATACATGTTTTTGATATTGTTTGACGTGATTTTGTCACGACCCAAATAGACAGGACGTGACAGGAACCTAACACCTTACTCAACTGAGTACCAATGTAATGCATTTTCGTTATTACATCATCATAGGTAAGTGGGCCAGAAGGAGCGTTATGAGATAACTAGAGTAAACATGAGGGAATATCCGACATAGAACAATCCAACCTGATATAGAAACTCATACATGTGACATACGAGCCTATAAGGCCTATGTGATCCATTATATACTTAAAATATAGCCGGCAAGGCCATACAAGTATCTCTCATTGCCTTTCACCATAGGGGTGGATAGAAGATATACATGCCTTAGGGCTCCTTAACAAGAAGCTTACACGTATTAGTACGTACATGTTCTGATGAAGACCTCACATTTATCCATCATAAGCATGCAAAAATCGAGTTCCTCTGACTCAACTCTTCCACAACTATATCGCTTACCAACCATCTTTCTGGATGTAGGCATTGTCATATTATGAATAAGATAGAGTTTAGGAAATTGATTTCTTACAACTGAGCTCTACCACACGATCTAGAGCAAGAAGAACGAGTGACAGTCCTAAATGCATTGCAGCCTCCTGCTTATAAGTGTGGTACACAACACACCCATAAACAAGACTCTACTAGACATGGCTTGTACACTCCCTAGGACAGAACTGCTCTGATACCACTTCTGTCACGACCCAAACAGAAGGGCCGCGACGGGCACTCGGTACCTTACTCAACCGAGTACCAACGTAACATAGTTTTCTTATTACATCATCATAGGTAAGTGGGCTAGAAGGAGCATCATGAGATAACCAGAGTGAACATGAGGGAACCTGATATAGAAACTCATACCTGTGATATACTGGCCTATAAGGCGTATGTGATCCATTATATACTTAAAATATAGGCCGACAAGGCCATACAATTATCCGTATACATGACATCTGTCTACAAGCCTCTAAGAGTACATACTTATCATAAAGGTCGAGACTTGGCCCTGCCTTACCAAACAATACGTGTCTAAATCATACTGACCAAACAAGCAACTCCGGAGCAAATGGAGCGTACCAACATCATCCGCTAAGGTGATAGCCTACTTGGAGGACTCTCGACCTGTCTATCGGGACCCGCGGGCCTGAAACATATTGTCCCCAGGAAAAAGGGACGTCAATACAACTAATGTACCGAGTATGTAAGGAATGAAAATCAGTAAATAATAGATATGAGAGAAACATGGAGTAAAAGACTCGATATGTAAGTCAGAATAGCTTTGTGAATCATTTAATACTTATAATGTCATGCATATGCGTATAAATGTCATACAATGCATTGGTACATGCGTTCATAACATCATCAAGCCTCTAAGGGCATCCCATTATATTATCTCGACCACTGTGGGCAAATCAATAACGTATACCAGCTAATCAGGTGGTGGTGCGTATATAATACCATAATCTTTTCCCATATCCCATATACATATAATATATGCGTATATAACGCCATCTAGTCATGGGACAATGTACATGTATAAATGCATGAAATGCATAAAAAATACGTTAATAAGATATCTCGGATTTCATAAAATCAATATGCCTTTCGGATAAACTTTATCAAATACGTATTTTTCTGAGATCCACGAACAGAAGATATAATAATAATTCATATGGGGAATCAAGAATATAGATACCCCTAATACTTCTATGAATAGGGTCATTTATGAAAATTGTGCGTTTACTCATTTCGTTTGTATCGCATGGATCATGCCAAAAGAAAGAAGGGATAGCCTTAACATACCTGAAATGATTCTCGTGACAATCCCTTTAATACACATTGATTGCGACAACACGTAATGCCGGATCGAAGTAGGGAAAAATCCGTATGATATTCTTGAGAAAGATTTCACCATACTCCCTTAGAATCGCAAAATCTCATGTTGCAAAGATACTAAGAATTCTCTTTTGCATTTTTGAAGACGCTTGTGAGATTTTGTTGAATTGTTGAAGATGAAAATTCTCACGTTACTCATGAATATGCATCTCTCTTTATGAAGTAAAGAGATCCTTAAATATGTGAGTTCAATCCGTTGCCTATAATTGCAATTCTCTTAGAATTGCAAATGCAACATATGTATTTTGATGATTTATATTGGAGTCTTTATTAAAGAGAGTGGGCCCCACTTTATGTTGACTTGGCCATAAGATCTTCTAGTTGTGACGCCAAGTACATGAATTAAGAGTCATCTTTAGCTAAAGCTTCTTGGCTGCCATGTGGGGAAATGTTTCCCCACCTCTTAATTATTCAGAGATACTTAATTACATGGTTAATCTACCATTAAACTAATAATTAACAAATTACTCACATAATTAAAAATTAAACTACTCATTTTTTAACACACTTTATACATCATACCATTATGGTCATGTGGTACCTTGTATGGCACTAGTCCATAAATACCTGGTATTATAGCTCGGACCGTAGTTGTTTCCAAATTGTCAAACTTCGACAAAAATTATTTTCTTCGATTTGCTTACCCTCTCACTTTCACGTAGTTAGTTATCACTTGTTTGAAATAGCATAATGCTTGGAATCTCAAAATAATCTTATTCCTGAACTTATGTCGATTAACTTACGACGAAACTTTAATGTACGAAAATTCGGGATGGAACGTCTCATTTATGAGCTTTTATCAATTTACTTATGGCGTACTATCACATACGAAAACATGGGGTGTAACATCATTCCCCCCTTTGGAACATTCGTCCTCGAATGTTGACTGGTGCATTGATAGCTCTTACGAATAGTTTTAATACTGTCCTTGCCATCTAGGCAACTATTCTGTGAATAAATCCAAAGGCCAAGGCATTCCCTCCTTTAGGTCTCTTTCTCACACCATGACTTGTGGTCGGAATCCTTTCAATCTCGTAACTGTTGCTACCTTAGGTCATGCAGCCTGTACGACATTTTCCTTGTATGTGCACCTATGTGACTCTTCCCTTCAGATTTTAGCTAATCTCTAGGCCTCATTCTGGGAACATATATAGAACTTGACAAGATGTCCCTTTGGGCATCTATAGGTGTACTGAAGTTATTTGCTCGGTACTTTGTCGAACTTATGACTATTGGTATATCTTGTTTCATAGCCCATGTTATCCACCCGTGTGACATTACTGCATCTAGGTAGGTCATACTATACCATAACTCTTACCTTGGTTTTATTATTATCGAGGTCTGCTATCCAATTCCAGGTTACTCTCTTTCTACTTATCATAGATTTAGAAATCCAAATCCTTCGATGCTTCCTTATTATTGTTCATCTAAAGGATGAAATCCTTATCTCCTCTCATACGTTGGAACTTTATCCATCTATTGTCGATTCACCTTAATGTTGATCCATTGTCTACCACTGATAACTTGACCTCTTGTGTAACACTGCCGCTAGGGCTCACGTCTCATCGGGGATATCTAGTGTAATTAGACTGATCCACCTAGGGGAAATACTATACTTCCATAACCGCATTTCATAGCATCCCAATGTGATTCACTTACTTGTGTATTTTAATCCTGTACAATTCTTGAAATCCATTTTTTCTTCTTCTTCAAATCATTACTCAATCGAAGGCCTAAACATCATACTTTATCTATCACAATTACACCCTCATTCTATTACCAGGGCAGCATTCCATCTCTTTTAAATGCTACTAGTCTTAGACTCATTTGAGTTCATTCAGGCTATGCTGAGCTTCCTGTAAATTAGAGAAACCATCAGCTCTCTTGTTTTCGTTGGCTTAATCTCGAGGACTTATCCATTCTCGTCAACTTCTCACTTGCCCTTTCTTATCCTTACTCCTGTCTTCCTATAACCTTGTTGCTCTACCATACTTTAGCTTGCAATTTACACATATTCATTTATACTACTCGCAACCTTCCTTCAACTTGGTTGCATCATAGATTTCCTTATGTTATTCTGGAACATCAAGCGAGACATTACATCGTCTCTAACTCTTCTTTACTCTCTTAACTAGACTTCTCGATACCTAGAAACCATAGGTTGGAAGATATGCTACTGACGATGCCGCTATTATTCCTGGATACTGAATCTCAGTGCTTCTGGTCTTCTGTCTGAAGTATGGACTATTCACAACCTTCTGCATTTGAATATCTCGTTCTTTGTTTACCTTTACCTTACTTACCTTAAAATTTTGCATCACATCTTCTATCTCTTTCATGACCTTCCTTCCACATAGGTATAATTCACATCCACAACTCAAAGCTCTATTATAATACTTGCATATTTGGTGTATGCACAATCCGGTGGGAGCTTCATACTGACTTCTTATGAGGCCAGTACTCTTCTAATTGGCTTTATCATGGAGCCATTATATGATATGGCTATTTTACTACCTCTCTTCTACCTATGATATCAAAGTGATTCTTGCTATGTTCTCAATCACGATTCCTATAATTTTTCGGGTCCAATAATCAGACTCCTGATTTACTTAGTTGATTAAACTCTTTAGTTTCATCTTCCTTCTGAACAACCTTCATGTTGGCTTAAGCTATCTTCCGATCTGTAGCTCCTGGTATTAGTTATTAGTTTAGCCTTTCATGGGTGCTATGGAATATCCATAATACAATCTTCTAATAATTCAATCCCTTATCTATGTCCTAGGATCAATTCTTTCTTTGAACTTATACCAGAGTCTTCTACGGCTGTATGAATGTCAATATATATGCTGCATGGATAATACTCTGAAATCTTAAGTGCGTTCATAACGTAACTAACTCTGGATCATTGATCGAATAAGTCTTTTTGTTCCATCTCAGCTTTCTTTAAATGTAAGCAATTACTTTTCCTGGTATTTCTACCCCCTGGTTGCATACTCTTTTCCCATCTTAACTTTTTGTGCAACTCATATGATTTCAACCATTACTTTTGGTTTCACTTCTCACTCATTACCTACGATAGGTGTCGGACCACTTTCTTATGGAGTGCATATAATGTTGAAGTGAGACTGCTATTACAAGACCATTGCTTCTTCGAGTTACTATGTTTATGTTGAAGCCTTCTTCCTTATTTCATCAGCTAGTCTTTCACTGCAGTATTTATGGAGGACCCTCTGACTCTTGTAAAGCTACGAGCTTATTACGTCGTATACCCGATAGAATTTCTGATGTCCTTCCTTCCCTATAATTATCCGTACTTACTTACCTCCACACCCTTCCTCTTGTAGAGTTGCTTCTAAACTTATATTTTGACTGTCTTCCCACTAGCACTCTCTTTTATTTCCGTAACACTCATATGGTACCTTTAACTACCCCAACTCCTATCTGAATATTTCTCAAGTATTATAATGACATTACTGAGAGGCTGAATTCACTATATTGGGTTTTACTATGTTTATCTTGCGCGATCCGCTGATTCATTTATAACCTCCTATCTAGCCATAATTAGGCTCTTCCTGAATCAACTACCAATGACTCGTTGGCCCATTCTCATATCAATATTCCATGTAATCTTTCTTGGGTTATTTCTTTTGTCTTAACTTACCTTTCGCACTGGCTCCTAATTTATCAATAACATCCCGGGCATGAAACCTTACTTCCTTTCCTTGATGTCGTATTTGCATAATATTCTGGAATCATAGCATATCTGTAGGATTTGAATAAGTTCAATCTCATCCCTTTCTCATTTGTATCGCATTATTCCTTTACCGTTACATAATTACTAGAACCACTTAATTCTGACTTAGTGCCACATCACTCCATATTCCCCCCTTTAGAGGAGTACTAATAATTGGAGCCACAACGATCTACCTATAGATGTTTTACCTTTTCATTTTTGGCATCTTTTCACATCATCGATGACCCTTACTCGCCTTTGCGGTAATCCTTCTGTTCCAAGGATAACAAAATTCCTTACTCGCGAGGGTGACACTTAGTATAATTGACACATACAGTTCCCTAAGATTAAATTTGTTCACATTGCTTGCTTTAGGGGAGCGTTTTCCTAAATGACCAATCTCTGAACTTCTTACGAATCTTCTTCTGTTGTCCATTCTATTATCGCCGGAACGAAATCTGAAATGCTCATGATACCTACTATTATCAAATCACTCAGTCCCTAATTCATGTTTAGTTTATCTTGTTCATCAGTCCATACTGATTTCTGTTATTCTGGGGTCTAACATTTCCTTTTAGTAATCATGTTAGAGTCATGAACATATTTCTCGAACTGAGGATATAACTTTATGGCCTATATTCTTTTGTTGTTTCAAGGCCTTTCACCTATCGTCTTTTTCTTCACTTGACTATAGACTCTGTAATACTCTCATCTTTTTGATCTACCGTTATCATCCATGTATCGCATCTTACTCATAATGCTTCATTAACTCTCTTCTTATTTCCCGCTTATATTTATGTCTATCACTTTATTCGAAAAATTTGAACACGACATTCTTTTTCTTTTAGCTCCCCTTGTCCCATCCATTGGCTCTTCGAATTGCCTAATATTCTTTTTCTACTAGGGATGGGGGCCATACTAAGGCAATATTTATCCCTTCCAGGCTTCCAGTGCCTATCTTTGTAGTACTCATATCTGGAT
>AWOL01S0126705.1:16937-30660 GCA_000715115.1 Nicotiana otophora | reverse complement strand
GCATTTTCCCAACTCCTCTATGATTTATCAATAGACGATAAAAAAAATTAACTTCTGTTCTAATCAATAGACGATAAATCTATTTGCAAAAAATAAAAAATATAGAAATCCTTGAATAACTTTCTGTTCTAATCAAGGATGAAAGTTTATTTTATTGTTAGATTGCTCTAAAGTAAGATAATTATATATTAAGTGAGTTAATTTTCATAAAAATAGTAAATTAAAAAATGTTTGTAAAATTGCTTCTGTTTTAAAGTTTAGAGTTTTTATTAGTATAAGTTTTTACCTTGAGTATCTAAATATAAATTGATAACGAGCCTTTTTTCTTATACAAAATGCATAATCCATAATAATTACGTAATATATTTGCTCGATCGATTTGTCTATATTAACTTCAAAGACAAATAACCCCAACCGTACCTCAAATAGACCAAACCGATTAAGTTTATACCCTATTTAGACAATGTAAATTGTAGCATGGCTACGTTAAAATTTTTGTAGCACCCGGAGCCTCTAAATCATGGATCCGCCTCTACCCACAAGAATACTCATTTATATATCTAATAGATGGATGCGAAAGCCTTTTACAATCACAATTATTTATAATTATTTTTAAATGATAAAAACCATGCATGAAATAAAATCTTCACATTAACCATTTTTAATAATTGAAAATGCATAAAGCAACAATATTTCTTTCATGCATGCATGTCATATGAATAACCCTCAATTTCAACTCCAAAAGAACAACAATTATCCATGGAATCTCTAAGGCACAAGAATAGAAATAAACACGTGGGACAATTTTCGACTAAGAATGTAAGAACAACATGCACAGCTAATACAAAATAGAAGTGGTGTCTCACCATATACCTCGGAAGGAGAGTCATCCTAGCCATGTCTGCTCATCACGTACCATATCTCATCCTGAAATATGTAAAGTATGCGATGCCTTGAAGAGGGGCCACCGAGGGGCCGAGTACACCATCACATTACTATATAAGTGTCATAGACTTTCTCTAACTCAAGTTTCTAGGATAATGCTTTACAAAAATAATGCAACCAATATTTGATAAAAATCAATAAATAATTATATGAGTTTATGCTCTTTTTCATTTTAAATAAAAAGACTAGTTGAATATAAATAATGATATAAGCTTTTTATAATATTTATATCATCATTTCAATTTGCATTAAGTCATTGAAATCATTTTCGGCTCCTTATGCCTAAAAATAAGAAAGTCCTCTGTTACCTTTCACCCGGTGCACCACTAGAAAATAACTTTTTTCCGACTACCAAAATAGTCGGAAAAGTATTTATTCTAACTACTTTCCGACTGTTTTTAAGTAATTGGAAAATGGTACGTCGAAAGATTTATTCTGCCAAAAATTCGAAAAAGTAGGTATTTTCTAACTAAATTATTCGGAACATTAATTAAATAATTATTTATTTTTAAAATCATTTTCGGCGATTGTAGTCGGAAGGTTCTATAAAAAATAATTATTTATTAAATACTCTAGTTGTTGTAGTCGGAACATAGAGGTGTGAATTCTTTTTTTTGCCGACTACGGTAGTCGAAAATTTTAATTTTATGAAAATTTTCAATAAACTTTTCGACTACTGTAGTCGAAAAAGTCATCATTTTTGAGTAAACTTTCCGACTACATTAGTCAAAAAATTGGGTATATTTTTGGCAAAATTCTACCATTTTATTAGCATAACGAATACAATAAACAACCTAATAATCCAACTGATTCCAACCAATCAACTCCAACCAAAATTCAAATTACTAAAGTATTCAACAAACAAACATTCAAACTCAATTAAATAATATCAAACTAAAGCATTAATCAAAGTCTAAATACTCAAAATCATTCAAATCAAGTCTAATCAGCTAATAGATATCGACACTAATATAATAAAGTCTAAATATACGACAACGTCCAAACTTACCATTGAGTCTAAATATAAAGTCTAAACATCCAAGAATAACAAACAACCATAACACACTACTCCTCATCAGATTCTGTCTCTTCATCATCATAAGATTGAGCATGTGTTTTTTCATGAACTTATCCATTTTAGCAAAGTGAGTTTCGGCTGTTTCACACCGTCTCGACAACAATTCAATCCGCTTTCGCATCGCTTCCATTTCTTACTAAATTGATTGAGGAGTATATAACAAAAAACAAAATCTGAGTAAGCCTATTTACATCACTTCTGCTTCCAATACCTCTTGCACGCCAATCCTCCTCTTCTTCTTTGTCAATTAGTTAAACTAATTACTTTTGTCTTCTATCTGATCATTGAACCAAATAAACCAATGCACATGTTTATACAAAAGATAAGAAAAAGAAACACAAATAAACCAACTATTACATTTCACTTGTCTGCCAAACGTTATACTTTAGGTTTATGAACAAAATTATTTTTATTTGGCCCTTTAATTTATGCAAATGACTAGCAACCCCTATTGTCAATTCCCCATGTACCAGCTGGTCATCCTATTCTTCATTCCTATATTTTACTAGTATTGACTGTATGGATACACTTATGAATTCAAGAAATCAGTTTTAATTCTCTTTCTTTCTGTTTTTGCCAAGTTTCCTTTTTCTTCATTTCTTAGGCTTTGTTGCTACTATAATATAACATATAGTTGCAATTAATTTCAATTATAACTTGGATACTGTGAAAAACAAAATATTTAACTAGTCATCTAATTTCCAAAATGTGCTTTATTATTTTTAAGGTTACAGGCTTCAATCCCCCTTGAAGGATACTTTTGCAAGCAATATTTATAGTTTGTGTCATTGCCAAAATAGAAACGTGGCATTAAGATATATATCAAAGGCTAAATTTTACGAGCACAAGACTTATCAACTTTCTCTTACTTGTGTATGCAGTTATTGAGCTATGTTTTCCACTGGATACCCAACTGAACCAACCACGAAATCTATAGATGCGCTCTCATTTCTACTGCGGTATAACCATCTGCTGAAGTAAGCCACATGGCCTCTGGTGCTTATATTTGACCTACTAAAAATTCAGACATCTAGCCACATACTCAACTATGTTCTTCTTCATCAACTGCCACCAGTAATGTTGCCTCAGGTCATAATTCATCTTTGTGGCATCTAGATGAATAGAATACTACGAACGGTGTGCCTCATCTAGAATCGTCTCCCTCAGTCCATCAACATTAGGAACATATAAACGACCCTGGAGTCGCAGAATACCATCATCACCGGTAGTAACCTCCTTAGAATCACCCTGTAGCACCGTCTCTCTAAGGACCAGCAAGTGCGGATCATCATATTAACGAGCCTTGATCCGCTCGAATAAAGAAAACTGAGCCACAACACATGCAAAAACTCGACTTTGCTCTGAAATATCCAACCTCACAAGTCGGTTAGCTAAGGACTGGATGACCAAATCCACTCGCATCTCCTCCACTGAAATGAATGCCAAAATCCCTATATGCTCAGCCTTTCTACTCAAAGCATCCGCGGCCATATTCGCTTTGTCCGGATGATAGATGATGGTAATATCATAATCCTTCAGTAACTCAAGCTACCTACGTTGCCTCATATTAAGATCCCTCTAATGAAACAAATGATGCAAACTGCGGTGATCAGTGTAGACCTCACACGACACTCCATAATGATGATGCCTCCAAATCTTGAGAGCATGAACTATCACAGCCAATTCCAAATCGTGCACATGGTAATTCTTCTCATGGGGCTTCAACTGATATGAAGCATATGTAATAACTCGCCTCTCCTGTATCAATATACAACCCAAAACAACGCTTAAAGCGTCACAATACACTGTATACATCCCTAAACCAGACGACAAAACCAACATTAGTGTTGTAGTCAATACGGTCTTGAGCTTATAAAATCTCGCCTTGAAGTCCTCAGACCACATGAACTAAGCACCATTATGGGTCAATCTAGTCAAAGAAGCTACAATAGACGAGAATTCTACCATGAACCGACGGTAATAACCTACTAGCCCCGAGAAACTCCTGATCTCGGTCGTGGTGGTAGGACGAGGCCAACTTTGAACTGCCTCGATCTTCTTGGGATCCACCTTAGTACAGTCACCAGATACAACATGCCCTAAGAAAGCCACATAATCTAACCAGAACTCGTACTTGGAGAATGTAACATAAAGCTTTTGTTCCTGCAAGGTCTGAAGTACTATCCTCAAATGTTGCTCGTTCTCCTCCATACTACGTGAGTAGATCAATACGTCATCAATGAAGACAATGACAAATGAGTCAAGACGTGGCCTGAACACCTGATTCATCAAATCCATAAACATCACCAGGGCGTTAGTCAAGCCAAAGGGCATCCCTAGAAACTCATAGTGCCCATATCTAGTCCGGAAAGCCGTCTTCAGAATATCTGAAGCACTAATCCTCAGCTGATGATACCCAGATCTCAAGTTAGTCTTCAAGAACACTCTAGTACCATCAAACCAATAAAAAAATCATCACTTCATGGAAACAGGTACTTATTCTTGACGGTAAACTTATTCAGCTGGCGGTAATTAATGCACATCCGCATACTTTCATACTTCCTCTTCATAAATAATACTTCTGCACCCCAAGGAGACACTCTCGTCCTGATGAATCCCTTCTCAAGAAACTCCTGAAGCTGCTCCTTCAACCCTCTCAAATCTATTAGAGCCATGCGATAAGGCAGAACAAAGATAGGTTGGGTGTCCAGTAACAAATCAATGTTGAAATCGATATCCCGATCTGGTGGCATACTCGGTAGATCAGTAGAAAATACATTGGAAATCTCCCTCACCATAGGCACCAAATCTATCGTAGGAGTCTCCACAGCAGTAGCACGAACAAAGGGAAGATAGTCCAAACAACCTTTCTTGAACATATATCGAGCCTTTAAGAAAGAGATAACCCGACTGGATGTGCCAATAGATGAACCCCTCCACTCCAACCTAGGAAACTCTGGCATCGCCAAGGTAACAATATTGGTATGGCAATCGAGAATGACATGGTACGGAGACAACTGGTCCATGCCTGGATAACTATATAGTCAATATATCAAGCAATAGACTCTGGTCTCATAACCACAGAAAGTCACTACACAGGATAGGTAAACCCGATCCACAACAATAAAATCACCCACGGGTGTGGACACATATACAGGAACACCCATTGGCTCATGAGATACATCCAAATAAGGAGAAAATAGAGAAGAGACATAGGAATAAGTAGATCTTGGATCAAATAGTACCAAAGCATCCCTATTGCGGACAGAAATAGTACATGTGATCACTGCATCAGAGGCGACTGCCTCTGGTCTGGCTGGGAAGGCATAGAATCTATCCAGGGCGCTTCCTGACTGCCCTCCAATTGTAGGGCGACCCTTACCTTTCCCGGCCAGGCTAGCGGTGTGGCAACTGGTGCGGTGATCATGGGCCGATGGTCCTGCTACAGTGCCTTGCTTCAGAGTCTGCGACAAAATCTTTTCACGTGTCCTAACTCTCCGTACTCAAAGCAACATCTCTGAGCTGAGAACTGGTGACTCTAAGTTTGATCTTGATAGCCTGAATACCTACTGGAGGAACCCTGAATAGCTGGCGGACGGTAAGTACTCTCTGGAATAGCGCTAAAGTAGGGTCGCGCTGAAGAAACCTAAGTAGGTTGTGGTGCTGAATACATGGGCCTATTAGGATGGACCCTCATAAATTGACCTATGCCCCCAGACGGGGCGTCACTGAATCTACCAAAATTTTGAGGTCGCCTATCCCTCGTCACAAACGCTCTGATCTAGTTATGGATACGCTCGTTCCTCCGAGCTATCTCTATAACATGGATGAATTGAGTCTCCATATCTGCCTCTCGGTCCATAAAAACCTAGATCTCAGGATGCAACCCAAAAATAAACCTCCACACCCTCTCTGCATATGTGGGGAGTATGAGAGCTGTATGACGAGACAAGTTAGTGAATCTCATCTCGTAGTAGGTCACAAGCATCTGACCCTGTCGGAGCTGCTCAAACTGACCCCGTAGCTCCTTTTGCTGTGAATGTGGAATATACTTCTCCAAGAAGAGATGTGTAAATTGATCCCAAGTACAAGGAGGTGAACCTGCTAGCCTACTCTGGAGATAAGACTACTACCATGTACGAGCCTTACCCTCTAGCTGAAATATAGTGAAGTCCACCCCATTGGACTCCACGACTCCCATGTTGTGCAACCTCTACTTGCAATGGTCAATGAAATCCTTGGGTCCTCTAACTGCTCAGCGCTAAAGACAGGAGGATGAAGCCTAGTCCATCTACTGGAGATAGCCCAACTTGGGTCATAGAATGCATGAACTGCAGCATACCATGACCTCCTGAAAGCCCGATATGGTCATAAAATTTGTTGGGGCCAACTCAGCTGGAGGTGCCTCATGCTGCTCCTCAATAACATGATCCTCCACCGTATCTACTAGTGGTACTACATGAGCAAATCTAGGACACCCTCGTCCTCTAGTAGGAGCAGTGGCCCTCTCTCGGCCTCTGCCTCTACATCTAACAATCGGGGAAGCAGCCCTTCTGCCGCCAGGTACAGCCGCCGTGTGCGTTCTCACCATTTGTGAGAGAATAAGGGAAATATACTTAGCATAAAATCAATTGCATGATAGAATATGAAGAAAGAGAAGTTTCCTAAC
Organism: Nicotiana otophora; assembly: GCA_000715115.1. Lineage (NCBI taxonomy): Eukaryota > Viridiplantae > Streptophyta > Magnoliopsida > Solanales > Solanaceae > Nicotiana > Nicotiana otophora. The sequence continues at coordinate 23,968 of AWOL01S0126705.1, read as the reverse complement.
ACCGTATGGCCTCTTGAAGATAAGTACGGACGTTTCTATGCGATTCACAAGACTCTACTAGGTCTGCTCATGACTTGTGAAACCTATCTGAACCTAGCTATGCTATCAAACTGTCATGACCCAAATCCCATAATAGGTCGTGATGACGCACATTGATGTGTTAGGCAAGCCAACACGCGAATCTCCAACTTAATTATCCATTTTAACTTTTAAAATCAGATAATTTATTAGATAAATAGAATTAAAACTAGAACTTGTGGAAACATATGTTCTTCTGTACCAAAATATCGAGTATGAATAACACACAAAATATAGTGACAACAATATCAGGTACAACTGAGAACTTCCACTAGAAATTCCCCAAAATTCGGTGTCACAAGTACATGAGTAATCTAGAGAATATACAAACCGTTACAGCTACTGTCTGAAATAAAATAGACAGAAACAATAAATATGATAAGGGGGAGACTCTGTGTGATGCAGATCAAAGCATGGAGGGCAATTCACCACTAAGTCTTCGTAAAGTGCGTCTGCGCGCTTGTATGACCACCCAAAGTACCTGTCTCAGTACTTGCACAATCAGTGCAAAAGTTTACTATGAGTACGTAAATCAACACGTACAACACGTACCCAGTAAGTATCTAGTCTAACCTCGAAGAAGTAGTAACGAGGGGTCGACTTCAACACTTCCTAGTAAGGTGCATAACGTAGGCATGCATGAAACACAACAAGTAGCAACGAGACAGATAAGCTTTAATAATATATTTTCATACATAAATTATTACGAAATTATTAAAATTCCATAACCGGCTTCAAAGGCACTACATCAATTGATACCAATACCAAATCAAATCTCTAGTATTATACACGAGTCTGTCGAGGCGAACGACCCGATCCCATAAGAATAGTAATACATAATACCACCGAGGAAAACGATTCAATCCCATAAGAGTAATTTACAACACTGCTGAGGCGAATGGCCCGATCTCATAAGAATAATTTGTAATACCGCCGAGGCAAATGGCCCGATCCCATAAGAATAGTAATACATAATACCACCGAGGAAAACTATTCAATCCCATAAGAGTAATTTACAACACTGCTGAGGCGAATGGCCCGATCTCATAAGAATAATTTGTAATACCGCCGAGGCAAATGGCCCGATCCCATAAGAATAGTAATACATAATACCACCGAGGAAAACTATTCAATCCCATAAGAGTAATTTACAACACTGCTGAGGCGAATGGCCCGATCTCATAAGAATAATTTGTAATACCGCCGAGGCAAATGGCCCGATCCCATAAGAATAGAGAAACTTTCTCATTCATGAAAATATATGCGAGTCGAAATGACATAGAACTACCGTTCATCAAATATTTCACAATTTCAAAGTAAGAGACTCGGTCAATATTTTTATTCTAGTCTCAATCTCAGTCATAAATTTAAGAAATCAAACAAACAAGATTAATTCAAATAACACATTTAAAGCATGATGTAAATCTAAGTTTACCCGGACATAAATATGAATCTAGCTACGTACGGATTTTCGTCACCTCGTACGTACGTAGCACCCACAACAAGTAGCACGCAATAATTAATAGACCTACGGGGATAGTTCCCTCTTGCAAGAATAGGCAAGAGATTTATCTCACTTTCAAGCTCACTACTCGGCTCTTAAACCTCACTAGTAGCCTCAAATCGACGCTGGGCAATCTGAAACCAGTCAAAGTCGTATAAACTAATCAATATATGCCCTAAGTTTATAATTTAAATATTACAGTAATCTCCTAACCCAACTCGGAAAGTAAACAAAAGTCAACCAAGGGTCCACGTGCCCGAATTCTAAATATTTTCGAAGATAAACTTTACCCATGACATTATGAACTCAAATATATAATTTATTCTAAATTCCATAATCAATTTCATGGTCAAATTCTACTTTTACTAAACCATAGGTTTTCCAACAAAATCCCGTAACTTTACTAATTTCTATGTTAAAATCTACTTACAATCCATGTATTTAATTCATAATTGGTAGAAATTACTTACCTTGTGATGTTTTAATGAAAATGGCCCTCAAAAGAGCTCTCATATTCGTCCAAACCCAAGTGAAAAGTGCGAGAAATGAGCTAAGTCCTGAAATAAATTGTAATCTACCAAGGTCTTTCCTATTCGTGATCGTGGAAAACCTATCGCGATCGTGAAGGCCAAAAGTTCTGTCTGCCCAAAATCCTCTTCGCGCTCGCGACCTCCCAGTTGCGTTCGCAATGAACAATCCCCAACCCTTCCGCATTTGCGGTCCTCCAGCCGCGTTCACAAAGGCCAACAACCTTCTAACCCAATTCAGCCTCAGCCTTCTCCGTGTTTGCGAAGATGGTTCCGCGTTTGCATAGAGGAACCAGATTCTCCATCGCGTTCACGTAGAATAAAATCTCAGACCACTCTCCAACCTCCTTCGCAATCACGGGACTACCTTCACGATCGCGAAGCACACCAGCAATATTAACCAATTTCAACTTTGCTCCAAGTGGTATGGAACACACCGAGCCACCCGTAACCCCGTCCAAATGTAACAACAAGTCCATAAAATTACTACGGACCTAATCGAAGTCTCAGGACATGTAAAATAACATCGAAACTAAGAATTACATCTCAACACCAAATTAATCAACCTTGGAACTTCAAACTTTTTCTAACTCCGAGCGCGACGAATCATACTTAGACAACTCAGAATGACGTCAAATTTTACGCACAAGTCACAAATCACTATAAAAAACTATTCTAAGGCTCGGTACCTCAAACGGATATTAATAGCGCCAAAGTCTATTTCAAATCAAACTTAGAAAACTATAAAACCTTCAATACGTCAATGTTCAACAATAAGCGCCAAAACACTTCTGTTCCACCCAAAACTCGATCCGAATATATGTACAAGTCTAAAATTATTATACGAGCCTAGTGAAACCTTTAAATCCCTATTCCAAGGTCATTTACTCAAAGTGTTGACTCAAGTCAAACTTAGCTACCTTAGGCCTCTATTATGGAACTAAGTATTTTGAATTTAACCTAAACCCTTCCAAAACTAAACCAACCATTCCCGCAAGTCATAAAATAGTAAAAGCATATACGAAAAGTCTTAAATAGGGGAACGGGGTTTTATAAAGAAAAATAGTCGGTCGAGTCGTTACATGTGTAGAGCTGGGAAGAATTTGTTGTTCGCGATTGCTGTAGGGGATTTACGATCGCGGTTTGTGATCTGATTGAGCTTCGCGTGGTGAGGATAAAAAACACAATGTGTAGAAGGGGGCCAGGCCTGGGTTGGAATTTTGATCTTCGCGATCGCGTGTGGTTATCCACGATCGCGTACTTGTGTGTTCTGGGGCGGGGATTTTGGCCTCCGCGCTCACGGGACTCAGCTCGCGTTCGCATAGGTCTGGTTTGCTATTGTTCGCGATCGCGTAGAAGGAAATTCTAGTGGTGAAATTGTTGTCCTTCATGATCGCAATGATATTTCTGCGATCGAGAAGAGGAAGGACCTTGGTAAAATATAAGTTAGCAAATCAGGAATTTGCTCATTTCAACTCACTTCTCTCTTGCTAAGGCGATTTTAGGCTATTTGGATGAGCCAGTTTCATCATCTATCATAATGTAAGTGATTCCAACTTATTATGAGTTAAATACATGGATTATATGTGTATTTAAACATGAAAATTGGTAGAAATAATGAAATTATTGAAGAAAATCTAGAAATGATATTTTTGAGTGTTGATCACGAAATTGGACATGAAATTGGGAATAAATTATATGTTTGAGTTCTTGATGATATGGGTAATATTTATCTTCGAATATTTCGAAATTCGGGAGCATGTGCCCGGGGGTTGAATTTGTTGACTTTTCATGGGGAGTTGAGAATTTCTTCTAATTGTTAAATTATGAGTCTTTGAGTATATTTTGATTGATTTCCACATTCTTTGACTAGTTTCGGACCGTTTGGCTTTGGTTTGAGGTGTTACAGAGGCGTTGGGGTTGTTTATCAGATTTGGAAGTGAGGTAAGTCTCATGTCTAAACCTTGTAAGATGGAATTTACCCTATAGGTGTTATATTTGGCTATGTGCTACGTGTTATGGGAGCTATGTAAGACTAATAAGACTAATATGTAAGGATCAAACTCGGAAAGCTTTCGTTTAATATTTTCATTGAATAATAAATAATACTTCAAATTAATTTGCAAATTTTTTTTATTTTTTTATTTTTGAACTTGCAAATTAAAATTTTACAACAATTATAAAAAATAAGAAAGAGTTCATCACATGCTTTGCATTATTTTTGTAAGTTCATCATGTCAACATGAGGTTCTTGGTTTCTGGCATTCCTTGAATCGGAACCATAAACCATTATATCTCCAATTTCTTGGTCCTCCGCTTCATCTACCTCTTCACGCCCTTGATTTCGCCATTCTGATCTTATCCAATCTCTGAAGCACACTAGAATTTCCAAAGCGTTGCTGCCCAATGAATGATGAGTATCTCCTAATTGCTACCTTACTTGGCTAAATGCGCTCTCTGATGCGACTGTTGAAATCGGAACATTTAGCACGTCTCGAGCCATGGCCGAAAGAACAGAAAATTGGTTTGAGTTGCTCCTCCACCAACCCAGCGGTAGAAATTTCTTTGTGCGGGGCTCTAGTGACTTTTGCAAGTAGAATTGAAGTTCATCAATGTTCCTGCTACCGGTTTGTTGATGCTCTCCTAGTGTAGACCAAATCAAATAATCTTCAACACCATCCTTATCCTCCAAAGCACCGGATGCAGATGTTGAAACTGAACTTGAAGGAATATTTGCATCTACAACAGCAGAAGCATCAACAATGTTAGCATAATAATTATATAAAATTTGTGTAGATCAGAAATATAAGTTTCAACATCAGGGGTTTCAATTGGTCCAATATCCATATAAACATATAAAACAGTGATTAATTGGCGACAAGTGGCCATTTTGATAGAAGGGTTTAAAATAGCACCAATTAGGTAAATAGGAGGAATTGGGTAGAAATATTTCTTAAATTTATCTAGCATAGATTCAACAACAGAAGAATATCCTTCTTTCTTCTTCAAATTGTGGAGTAAAAGAGAAATTTCAGCAATATGAGCTAAACCATTTGCAATAGTAGGATAATAAAATTTTTGTAAATTTTTTACAACATCTTCAATGATATCCCAAGTTCTAGACGTTAACAAACGGTTAGGATCAGTACAATGAGAATTAGCAACTTCAGTTATAGGCATTTTATATTTATGACAACATCTTAAGAATAAATAAGTATAATTCCACCTAGTAACTAGTTCTTCAGGCATGAGTCTTGGTTTTAGTCCATACTGTACACATTTTCCTTAAATGCATTTAATCTAGCACTTCTATTATTTCCTTGAATTACACCAACATCTCTTCTAACTAAAGTGATCTCATCTCTAAATAATTCAAGGACACTCTTCACAATTAAGTTATAAATATGACATGCATACCTAACATTAAATATTTCAGGAAGCGGTAGGTGTGGATGCAATTTTAATATTGTAATAGCAGAATTGTTGTTAGAAGCATTATCAAATGATATACACAAAATATTTTCTGAAAGATTGTAAAATATAACAACTTCATGGATAGTATTACTTATAAATGCACCAGTATGACTTTGATCTTCATCATATTTAAAAGCAATAATATATTTTTGCATACAAAAATTATCATCTATCTAATGGCATGTAACCGTCAAATAATCATTTCCATTAACAGCACGACCAATATTAGAAGTAAGAGAAACTTTACAAGAAAGACTGGCGAACAAATAACGGATATATGTATGATATTGTCCCAAAAGCTAAAAGATATCAGCTCTACAAGTACTTTTAGGAATACCTTTAAATAAAGGGTTATAAATTCTTTGAATATATGTAACAAGATATGGTGAAGCAGCAAAACTAAAAGGTAAACAACCTAAAACAATCATTTTAGCTAATTCTTCCACATCTTTCGCTATATCGTATTTACCCATTAAACCGCCAGTATCCGGGTTAAGTTTTTGTTGCCCACCTTCCACATCAGTACCCCATGCAATAGGGTGGTTATCTACCATGTGCCTACGAAGTTGACCAGTTCCCTCTTGCTTACCTTCAGTCTCATGTTTATAAACTTCCTTAAAAAATTGACATGTTACATAATTTTTATCTTCTTCTAGTCTTTCAAAAATATTCCAACACTTACTTCTTAATCTTCGATTCCTCTGAATAGGGAGGGGAGGCCTACATGTATTACCACAACCTTTACCCCTAATATTTTGAGTTTGACTAATATTACCAGGTGTATCTGGTGGTGTTTCAACATTATCAGGTGATTGAATATCATCTAAATTATCATCTAAATTATTATCTATACCATAATCTTTTTGAAGTTGCTCATAATCTACATTTAAATTTATAGGTGAACTTTCAGAAATATGTGTAAAGCTACTAGAAGAACCAATACCACTTCTTGATATTTTAGAAGTCTTACTCTTACTACTACCACCCATACTAGTACACGCTTTTTTGGCTGCTCTAAATATATCCATTATGTAAATTAAATTATTAATTCTAAATAATAAAATAAAAATATACACCAAAGAAGAGAAAGAGATGGAGTGAGTGTATCGGGATTTCGGATGCCGCACTAAATTTGATATCAAACTTCAGTTGATAGACCGATACTTGATATTTGATAATATTGAATATTGATACCACACTTCACTTGAATACTTGATATTTGATAATTATAATTTTGTAGTGACTAAAGTAAATATTTGATGAAACTTGACAAAAAATGGCCGTTGCCCAACGGTCATTTTTGAATTTGACCGTTGGCAATAGTAAAAAAAACATATTACAACGGTAACCGGGCTGGACCGGGTTGTAGCCCAGTAAAAACCTGGTAAAGAGAAACCGGGCTAACCGGGTTCCGGGGCATCGGTTACCAAAAATTGTTCGTTCCCGTT
>AWOL01S0126705.1:0-15082 GCA_000715115.1 Nicotiana otophora | reverse complement strand
CCGACCCGATTAATAGGTATACCAAGGAGTATCTAGTGTGCGACCTCTTCCAATCATGACCAATAATTTTGAGATCAAGCAAGGGCTACTTCAGACCATTCAGAACAATTGTGTCTTCCGAGGCAAACCCAACGAAGATCCAAATACTCATTTGATGGATTTTGATGAGATTATGAATACCTTTCAGTACAACGGGGTATCGCAAGATGCTATCTACTTAAGGTTATTTCCTTTTTCACTGAGGGAAGATGCTAATCACTGGTTGCGGAGTTTTCCGACTGGGTCAATTCAAACTTGGGAAGACATGACAAAGAAGTTCCTTAAAAACTATTTTTCAGCTGCAAATACAGGGAAAATTCGAAAAGAGATCCACAACTTCGAGCAGAAAGATACCGAAATGGTGTTTAAAAAGTGGGAAAGATTTAAGGATATTGTGAGAAAATGTCATCATCATGGAGTAGAATGGATGCAACTCCATGATTTCTGGGATGGGCTCATCCTCTGGGAGGGGGGCGCTAAACAACGCAGTTGGAGGTCCTCTTATGAAGAAAACTCCTGAGGAGGGTAGTGTGTACGTAGACCTTACCCCTACCCTGAGGTAGAAAGGTTGGTTTCGATAGACCTTCGGCTCCCTCCCTCCAAGAACTCCCCACCTTGCTCTTGGGGTGACTCAAACTCACAACCTCTTGGTTGGAAGTGGAGGGTGCTCACCACTAGAACAACCCACTCTTGTCAGATTGTTGCAATTCTAAATGAATTATATGAATATGAAAATCAATGGCCTGGAGATGATTACGAGAGAAAGAAAAAAGGTTGGGGTACATCAAGTGGATTCTAACACATTAATGCAAGCCCAGCTAGACACCATGGCTAGAGAGATAAGAAAGTTAACCTTAGCCACGATCCAGAGCTAGTCATCCTCGATTTGTGATTTTTGTGGAATTACCCCTTAGGATTGGTGTTGTTTTGTGATAATTGTGATGTATGAAAGCCGTGTACGCAAAGTGACGAGTGTGTACACTGGCTAAATGTGGAAATTTACTAGTTTTAGCCATGTAGATTCCTTTCATGCCTTAATTGAGTTATCTTAACATGTTATATTCATCATCATTAGTCTATTTTCACATGTTCTACTTGTCTTATCTCTTACTTGTTAATTGATCTACATGTTTAGTTGAAGTTCTTGTTTCCTTTATTCCATATTCATTATGTAACCGTTGAATTCTCTACTTGAAGTTGTTATTCTTGGAATATCTTATTGTTAAAAATGGTATTGAGGTATAAAGTTCGTGATTCACATTGAGGCAAAGTGTTAAGTCGTAAAATACTATTCTTGTTGAGTTATTCACTTTCAATTATTATTGTTGAGACTCTTATGTACATTGTGCTTGAGCCATGGGCTATTTATTGTGAAAATACCGTTGTTGTTGGTTTCTTTGTCAAGTTGTGATATTGGGTACTTGAGGTGCGATTTTTGATACGTTGTGATATTGATACACATGCGGTGGTATATAGTTTTGGGGTTGAAATACATGCGGTGAAATAAGGAGGGCTTGATATGCGTGTTGCTAGTAGAGGAACTACTTGAAGCCATGTGGTGTGATAAGGTGGACTAAACCGCGGGATACTATTTCGGAAAATATGTTGTGGATTATTTTTGTGATTTGGGACTACGAGACGGTACCTCGGTAGTGACTCTTGTTGGTACTTCTCTATTACTTCACTTGTGTTTGATTGTTTTGTTTCCCTCACTTAACATTTCTTGTTTTCATCCGTGATGCATTATTTACCTTGATTCTGTGTAGTTAATTTTGGCTATTCCTTACTTGTTTCATTTCCATTGTTATTATTATCACACCGTTAAATTAGTCATCATGTTTCTTATTTATTTCAGTAGGGCCTTGACCTGACCTCGTCACTACGCTACCGAGGTTAGGCTTGGCACTTGTCGGGTATCATTGTGGTGTACTCATGCTATGCTTCTGCACATCTTTTTGTGCAGATCTAAGTACCTCTTACCACTCCAGGCACTAGCGAGAGCTCAGCTTCGGAGACTTCAAGGTATACCTGTCGGCGTCCGCAGGACTCGGAGTCCCCCTCTACCTAGACTATTATATTTCCTTATCCTTTTATAGACATTGATGTATAGAGATATTCAGCACTACTATATATATCTTGTGACTTGTATTCGCGAGGTTTTGGGGAGTTGTTATATGGTATTGCATGGTTTATTTTATATTAGATGTTGAGTTATTTAGACTTTAAATCATTATTTTCGTTATTTCTGCACGAATGTTAGGCTTACCTAGTCTTAGAGTCTAGGTGCTATCATGACATCCTACAGAGGGAAATTGGGGTCGTGATAGGTAGTCAAGCTCACAGAGCATTGTAGTGTTATTCTACAAAATAAGCTCCCTCAAAAGTGTAGAGATCCGAGGAGTTTCACTATACCTTACTCTTTAGGAAGTATTAAATTTGAAAAATCTTTGTGTGATTCAGGTGCTTCCATTAATCTTATGCCTTTGTCTATTTATAGGAAATTGGAGAAATCTGATCGATACTCGTGTCCTTGCAGCTGGCGGATCATACCACAATCATACCTGAAGGAATAGTGGAAGATGTATTAGTTCGGGTGGATAAATTTGTGTTCCCTGTAGACTTCATCGTGGTGAACATGGAAGAGAATAGGGAAGTCCCTCTGATTCTAGGGAGACCCTTCTTGGCTACTGGCAGAGCGATTCTAGACATTCAAGCAAGGAAACTCATGCTTAGAGTTGGGGAGAAAAAGGTAGTCTTTAAGATGGAAGGAGTAATGGGGCCCTTAAAAGAACCAGCTAGAGAGAGTAAGCATGATAAGTGTGGGGTGTACCCAAAGAAGGCAGAAAAGAAGCTCTCAGAATGGATGTATGCACTAGGTCGGGCATGCAAAGAAGATCCAGACTTCAATTCAGACCCCGACTAGATGAATCCGGGAGTTTCATTTACCTCTTGCTTTTTTATTTGTGTGTCATGGGGACATGCCACAATTTAAAGTATGGGGCGGGGGATGTAAATATGTACATGTATGTTTGTTTTCATGTGTTTTTTTTTTTAATTTTGTTTTTTTGACTTTTCCTGACGATCGATTTCCTCGACTGTCTTCTTGAGGGATCAAAGTCGAAGAAAGAAATATATATTTTTGCTTTTTTTAGGTAGTGTAACAATTTTCCCTTAGTTTTTCTTTGTGCCACAGTTCTTTTCCAGGGTTTTGCTTGAACCGAGTGTAGTTAGTTTTTCTTTTATTAGGAATAGTGACGTCCTGTACTATGGTATTAAATCAAGATGACTTTTCTTGCCTTTGTTATACCTTGAGATTAGTGAGTGCCTTGGTTGTGACGCCTAGGATCAGTTCTTGACTCATGTATAAGTGGCTGAATTTGGTTGATTTTGATGTTGCTTAACTGTTTTGACTAGAAAGTCGGGATAGATCCGGTCCTAAGTGAGTTATAAGCCAATGTGTGTATGAGATTTTGTTGATATTCTGTGCATGTCAGTTGATGTCTAGAACTTTCCCCGTGTGTTTGCAAAGCGAAATAGTAGTCTTGTTCAGGCTAGGAAGTGATATATATATTTCTTTGTTGAGCCAATTATATGTTTATGACCCGCCTAACTATTGTGTATCGTAGTAGCCCCTTTGAGCCTATAATCCTACTTCTTTGGCAACCACACTACAAGCCTGATCCATTTTATTTGAATTAACTATCTGTTTGAACCTTTTACCTCTCTTGGGCACTTGAATTTATTATGAGCTTGTAAAAGCTAAGTTGAGGTATGGTCAGATTTTTGAGTGGAACTATTAAAAAGAAGAAAGGTGCATTGTTTGACCCATATAACCCCTGCCTTGACGAGCTGCCGCTAGGGCACGAGTACCACTGTAAGTGCCAGACTCTCGAGACCTCTTGGCCTCTCTCTCCTCTCTATCCCCAGTCAGCATACCCTCCAACCTCGTAGCAATCCCTGCTACCTGCCGGTATGCAATATCCATCTCCAACTCTCGGTCCATGCTCAATCCGATATTGGGGTTGAGCCCCTCAATAAACCGACGAACTCGCTCTCGAACAGTAGCAACCAAGGATGGTGCATGCCTAGCCAACTCTCTGAATCGGACCGCATACTATAACACGATCATAGAACCCTAGCATACCTACTCAAACTTTGCGTGCCATGCATCTCTGAGACTCTGGGGAACATACTCCCTCAAGAACATATCTGAGAATTGAGTCCAAGTGAGTGAAGCTGCCTCAGCTGGATTATCCAACTTGTATGCGTGCCACCACTGATAGGCTGCTCCTCTAAGCCGAAACGTAGTGAAAGAAACCCCACTAGTCTCCGCAACACCATAGTACAGAGGATACGATGGCACTCCTCAAGAAAACCTTGGGCATCCTCTTACTCCAAGCCACTAAAAGTAGGAGGGTGGTACTTCTTGTACCTCTCAAGTCTGAGCTGCTGCACCTCAGAAGCTGATGCCCTAACCTCGGGCTGAACTGGAGCTACCAGTTGTATCGGTATGATCTCTGTAACCTGGTCGACCTGAACCCGCTGTTCTGGGAAACCGACAATGAGAGTCTGTGCTCGTCCCCCAACCTGAGATATGGCAGGAGCAAGTGGTATCAATCTTGCTTAAGCTAAGGTATTGAACATGCTCAGGAAATTGGCTAGAGTCTCCTGGAGGGCTGGTGCAGTAGCAGGCATCTCGGGTGCCTGCCCTCCAACTGGAGCTACTGGTGGCTCCTCTGTAGTAGCTTGTGTAGGTGCTCTGGCTGCACCACGTGGACGTCCTCGGCCTATACCCTGCCCCCGGCCTCTCGCGGCTCTAGCAGGGGCGCGACTGTCTGATCATCCGATCCAGTTGTACGTGTCCTCACCATAGGTGAGATAATAGAAAGATAAAATTTTAGAATCCGAAACAAAAATCTCGCACGATAAGGAATCAAAGAAGTGAAGCTTTCCCTAACAGTTCCATAGACGCTGAAGATAAGTACAGACGTCTCTGTACCGATCCGCGAGACTCTACTAAACCTACTTGTGATTCATAACACCTATGAACCCAGTGCTTTGATACCAACTTGTCACGACTCCAATTCACCCTCTGTAGGATGTCGTGATGGTACCTAGTCTCTACGACTATGTAAACCTAACAATTTGTGGAATAACATAATAATAAATTAGACTTCAATCTCAGCACATGATATATAGATATAAACTACGATTTACTAATTACAACTCCCAAAACCTGGTAGAAATAAGTCACAAGATTCTAAGAGAAAATACTATGTGTCTTTATATATCAAGTCTAAAGATAATAAGGGAAACAACATAATAAGAATAGATGGGGGACTTCGAGGTCTACGAAAAAAGATGTGCAAAAGTATAGTATGAGTATACCACAACGGTACCCAGCAAGTGACAAGCCTAACCTCGGTAGAGTAGTGATGAGATCAAGTCAGGGCCTTACTGGTTTAAAAGAAAAGCAAGGCAGAAGATATAATAATATTTGAAATGACTGAAAACTTAAATAACGAGCAACTTCAGAAAATAATAGCACAACAAATAGAGGTAAACAACAGGGGAGCTCCCGAGGTACCTCCTCGTAGTCCCAAATGTAAATATGCACAACAGGAGAGATCTCCCGAGGTACCGCCTCGTAGTCCCAAAGTAAATATGCAAGACAGAGGGGATCTCCCGAGTAAATGCCTCGTAGTCCCAAAGTAAATATGCAAGACAGAGGGGATCTCCCGAGTAAATGCCTCGTAGTCCCAAAGTAAATATGCAGTATATGGGGGATCTCCTGAGGAACCGCCTCGTAGTCCCAAAGTAAATATGCAGTACAAGGGGGATCTCCCGAGGAACCGCCTCGTAGTCCCAAAGTAAATATGCAGCAGATAACCGAAGGAACAACGAATTTACAGCAAGAAATCTTACAGTTAAATATTTAATTCAAATCAATGAAAGCAGGTAATTCAACTAAGCATGTGGAACAAATTGCAAGTAAGAGTTAATGCACGTAGACATGCGATACTAGGCTAAACATGATCACTACAAATGTTAAGGCAACTCAGTTAAAGAATTTAAAAGAAGACAACTCAACAAGAACCAAAATTTCCACAATTAGCCCTTGTACACACTCGTCACCTCTCGTACACGGCACTCACATATCACAAATTGTTACAATAGTACCATATCCATGGGAATTTTCCCCACACAAGGTTAGACAAATCACAAAATACAAACACCCATTCGATATCGAGTTCACCCATACTAAAATTATCAAGATCCGACACCAAGTCGCCACTCAAATTCCTAAATTTAACTCTCCAAATTCCTCGCCTCCAACTCCCAAATTTCACCTTAAACATACACAATCTAAGCGGAAAAATCAATGGGAAAACAAGGTTATTGATAAAAAATAAGTACAAGAGACTTAACTCAAGAAATATCTCAAAAATGCTCTTAAACATCGCCAAGACCCGAGCTCAAAATGTTGAAATGAGACAAAAATCCCGAACCCTTGTATATAAGTGTTCTGCCCAGCACTTCCGCTTCTGCGAAAACTTAGTCGCATCTGCGGTGTCGCAAAAGCGACAACTTATCCGCTTCTATGGTCCCATCTTCCTCGCTTATTCCCGCTTCTGCGGTTCAAGATCGCTTCTACCGGTGCGCATCTGCGCATACTCGTCCGCTTCTGCGGACATGCCTCCCAAGCACTCGTCCGCTTTTGCGATCACTCTTCCGCAGAAGCGACTCCACTTCTGCGGCCTTCACGTCGCATCTGCGACCACTGGCCAATTCCCCCAGCCCCGCATCTGCGCCCAATTGCTCGCTTCTGCAGGCTCGCACATGCAGTCAATCTTGCAGGTGCGATTACACCAGAAATGGTGCCTTCAGCCTTTCTCCCAAATCCAAATTTGATTCGTTAACCATCCGGAATCCACCTGAGGCCCCCAGGACCTCAACCAAACTTATCAACAAGTCCTAAAATATCATGCGGACTTAGTTGAGCCTCTAGATCACATCAAACAACGCTAAAAATACGAATTGTACGTCAATTCAAGCCTAATAAACTTTAAAACTTCAATCTTCTACATCCGATGCCGAATCCTATCAAATAAAGTCCTATTGATCTCAAATTTTGCACACAAGTCATAATTGACATTACAGACCTACTCTAACTCCCAGAATCGGAGCCTGACCCCGATATCAAAAAGTATACTCCCGGTCAAACTTTACAAAAATCATCCAATTTTTTAACTTTCACCAATTGATGCTAAAATGACCTACAGACCTCCAATTCAACATCCGAACATGCTCCTAAGACCAAAATCACCCTACGGAGCTATTGAAATCGTCGAAACTTCATTCCGGAGTCGTCCTCACATAGTTCGAACTACGATCGATTCCTACGATTTAAACTTCTATTTTAGGGACTATATGTCCCATTTCACTCCGAAATCAAAAATAAATCGTCCCGAAAAGTTACATAACCACAAAATGAAGTAGAGGGAGCAATAAATAGGGGTTATGGGCTAATACTCTCAAAACGACCGGCGAGGTCGTTACATTTTTATTGTAAATATAGAGTAGTTTTACTTCCTGTATTTCCATTATGTCTCTCTAGCTTAGTTATGTCAAGTCCAATAACTTTGGTTTTTTTTTTAAGCATTATTAGAGGGGATCAAATAATCAAACTTTCGAGCAAGCAAACAATGTCTCTCCCCCTCGACACCGTGTTGCCTTTCTGTAATAACTTTCATTAATGCAATAAAGCTTTCCTTCATTCTCATTCTCTTTTCCGTTCTCTCAAATTTTCTTGACATTGATTTTCCCGTACGTCACTGACAGTATCGTCTAGCGTACGGAGGGGACCCCAGTTGGCGAATAGTGACAGTACGGACATCGGTTGCTTAGACTTATGTCGCCCTTCCAAGAAATCTCAGGAAGGCGCCGCGTAACAAAAAACACACTTAAAGTGGATCCTAATTGTCAGTTGAACGCTCTAACTTACCCAATGATCATCTAGACACCTCAACTTGTTCCTAGTATGTCTCGTAGATACTTGATCCAACAACCCTTACATGCAGGGGTGGATTTAGGGGGCGGAAGAGTGTTCATCCGAACCTCCTTCGCCCAAAATTTCACAGTGTAAATAATTACTTCAAAACAAACCAAATGTATTAGTTTTAATCCAACATATGGGCAATTGAAGTACAGATTTCGGTGCTCCAATGTTTTTGCTTTTTTTCACCGCCACTATTTAGGTGTGTTTCCTCCATCGTTTTGTCCTTATATTTCTGGGTTATGCTAGTATGGTTCTCAATGAATTGTTATGGTATTATGGTCACTATTGATTTGTTTTTTCAAGATTAAAAAGAGAGGTGGTAGATTTATGGCGGAAGGTGGTAGAGCTACTGGTGTTAGGAAGGCTGTTGGCGGAGATGAATATTTGGATGAGGAGGTAAAAAATATATTGTGGGAAAAAATGAAAAAACAAAAATCATCTTGAGGTGTATAAAAGATATAAATTCATGCGTCCAAGCTTAAGTGAAGCAGGCCTATTTTTCCATGTCAGCTTGAGGTGTAAAAAAGATATATTTCTATCTAGATAATCCTTGGGTAAGTTGGAGAATTAAACTAACTTTTAAGTGTCTACCTATATATTTTTGCCAATCATTTTTGTAACTAAACTAAAAAGTAGGAGGGAGGAGGGAGGAAAGAGGAGTAATTATTAATACGTATTAAAAAGCCGGTAGGGCTCTTATGGACCGCTTATAACAATGAGTAATTAATGATGCATGCAGAAAAATAAGGAAAAATATACTCTCTCCGTCTTATACTTATTATTTTTTTTATTTTTTGAAATATAAACTATATCAATTTTGGTCAATATTTTAATTCATTTTTTTTTACCATATTGATAGAAGAAAAGTTATAACTTATAATTTTTAAACATTTTACGTATACTCATAATTTCAGCATGCTTAATATTAATATAAACTCAAAAAATTGAAGCTTCAACTACAAACTAACATGCTTATACACAACAGCCCTTGCAACACTAGAGCCCCAAAGGAAGGCAGTTGACATCTATATTATATTTTCAAATCCCACGTGGAGGCTTAGACCAAGACGAAGCCACAATTCGAGTGGAAGCACTCACTAGACCTCTCAATCGCTTTTAGTCATGACAATCTCCCGTTAGATTAAAACTTTTAGAGCTCCGAATAGCACATGCCTGTCTGCCGGGGCAATTTGAAGAGCGTCGAATTAGAGCTTGTTTGAATTTTTTGAAGCTTATATAGAGTGCCCTCCACATATAAGTTCTCTCTTTCTCGCATTCAAGGAATACATGTTCATTATTTTCAACTAACAAAGGTTGAGAAGGTGAATAACAAAGATAATAACCTAATTCAACCATATAAGATTTTTTTTTCATGAACTGTCAAATTAGTCGATCTGCCTCCCCTCTTACGCTAATCGAAATACTGTAAATTATTTTTACTTTCTCTTTATTAAAGATAAAGAAATTTTATTTGCATCATATCTTCTGTCATCTTACAGAATAGATTTTTAACTCGCATATCTTGAGCTTTCACATATACATGACTTTCAAAAAAAAAAAAAAATATTATCGAAAGGCAACCAATGATCATTACCAATACTAATTTTCTTACTAGTGCCACCCTCACCTGACACTATTTTCTATGTATATTCATATATACTCGTAGAAACATGTGAGATATATATATATAAATTTTGACTGCTAACAAGTCCATAATCACTTCTAATCTTTCTTAAATTTTATAGGCCCATGCGACCCCTTAAACTTGACTCCAATTTTTATTTTGACACTTTAACTAAAGTCAGTACCTATTGAACACCCAAACCCTGTCTTACTTGTGCCTATTAAACACAATAGCTGACATGGCAAAAAAATATGTATTTCACTACTCTTAAGCGCGTGAATGGATCTGAAATTATATTTTTTATTTAAATAAAACCCCTTTTTTCTAAAAAAATCATATCACCACCTTATTAACTCCATTATTGCCGCTCCTCCGCCATTGATGCGACCATTTTCCTTCGTTCTTCTTTCTCCGCACACCACCCTCCACCCTTCCCCTTCTTCCTCCTCCCTACCCACCACTGCCACCACCAGCCTCGATCCTTTCCCTTCCCTCCTTATATGAAATGGAGATTTAAAAATTCAGAGACGAAAAACAAGTTGACTCAGAAGGTTGAATTGATGAGATAACTAAAATTGATCAGAAATTAGATCAAAAAAAATTGGTGAAATATGAGATTGACGAAGAAGACGACGATGGAGAATTTTTCGACCATGAAGCTCTGCAAATTTTCCCTGAAATTCAAATTATTTTTTGTCTTCAGATATTTATTTTTTAGTCAATGGACCAATCTCATACATCGTCAATCTGCTGCAGAGCTTGAAAGAAATCAGATTCCATAGAAGACTCTCCCCAATACTCAGCGTTTAAGCAGATGGAATGAAACCTATTTCTCTTTCTCTTTTTTCCTTTCTAGATCTTTTACTCTTCTTTTTCTCCGTTGACTTGTCTTTTTCTTATTGGTGTCATTTGTTAGGTCAATGGCAAGTAGCTTCACGCTTTGAAGTCTGTTGAGGATTATAAAATATGTGTTTAATAAGTATGAGTAAGATAAGGTTTAAGTGTTCAATAGATATTGGTCTTAGTTAAAGTGTTAAAATGAAAATTGTAGCCAAGTTTAAAGGGCCGCATAGGTATTTGGTCAATTTTATATATTGCTTTATCTATATATTTATAATAAATGTCAATCATACTCATAGAAAATGATCTTTTTTTGTCCAGGTGTTTTGAATGTTGTATATCATTGATAACGAATTTTGACTTAATTAGTTAATTTCACTTTATTTCTCCTAGCAGCTTCTAGTTTTTTTAAAAAAATTATTTGTTGCCCAAAATTTAGCTAGCGTTTGGCCATAAATTCCCAAATTTGTTCTGAAAAATCTGATTTGGGTGAAGTTTGGTTTGAAGATGAAAATATGTTTGGACATCAGTTTTCAAAACATATTTTCCAAATTTATTTTGGAAAAACATGAAACTTGACTTATACCCACAAGTTCTAAAAGTTATCACAAATACCCAACAGTACCATTATCAATAATATTCATTATATTATCGCAAACCATAGTCCTGAACATAAATAAATTTAATACAAAATTATCATTTTTATAATGAATTACATGATACACTATCAGGTGACCGAGAAGACGAAGCAACATTGTTACAAAATAATAAATGGTGGACTCTTTTATAAAATACAAAAGTTTGGGGCAATTTTTAAAAAATATAATAATGATATGTTGGCCCAAAACCAGCTATTGAGCTGGTTTTGAAATTTGGCCGAACGGGTCCTTACTAATCCGATTAATCATAATATTTGAACTCAAAATCTCAAACTAAATAATCTCTTAGCAGTGAATCATATTCCGTGATGGTACCTTTAGTATGTTTGTTGGTCAAATGTTATACGTATTTTGCACAAGTTGCATCATATTCACTAAAATTTTGCAAGTTAAAAGCTTTCGTTTAAGACAAGGGAAGAGATGGGAAATCAAAAGGAGGAAAATAAAATAATACAGAATTAACTTTTCCTTGTCATTATTGATTAATTAAATGGAAACTATTTTTTTCCAATTTCTTACTTTCACTAGGATAAAACTTGAGGCTTCTAATCTTGCTATCAGATTTGGAATTCATAATGCTCAGGAGACTAATTTTCCAACCAACATCTTTATAAAATCCTAACAATTAATTAGGAGACTAATTAAGGCTCACTCTCCCTCGGGGGCTCAATGATATTTGTGGCATAAAGCCAAACTTTAATAAGGGGCCCTAAAATTTTTGTTGTAGAAGAAAACTCATAATTTTCTTTAAAATTTATTTTTTTAATTTTTTGAGATGCGAAATTATTAATAATTTGTTTATAATCAATTTCTTCTAATAATTCTTTTTCAATTGATAATATAGCTAATCCATTTAATCTCTCTTGAGACATTGTTGATCTTAAGTGAGATTTTATTAATTTAAATTTTGAAAAACTTCTTTCCGCTGAAGCAACTGTTATAGAAATTGTTAACATTATTCTATAAGCAATATAAGCATTTGGAAAAGAATCAAGTCTTTTTATATGATTAAGTATATCGATTAGAGTATCATCTTCTACATGTATTATTTTTCTTAAAACTTTTAATTCAGAAAATAAGTCTAAACCATCAATATAAGAGTGACTATTATGTTTCAAAGAACATTCAAGGTTAAGACAATTTTTCTTTAAGTTCTCATCATCTAGATATCTCAACTTTTTGCCACTAAATAGGAAACCAAAAATATTTTCATACGCTTCAAATTGTTTAAATTTATTTTGAAGTGAAAAAATAATTTGGTCTACAATGTATAAGAAGTAATCAACTCTAAAAGATTCTTCAAGAGATTTTGTAATTTCATTATCAACATTCTCATCAAATTGTTTCTTTCTATATATTACACGTTTATTACGAAATTCAGGTTCTATATTCAACTCATATGCAATTTCCTTAGCAGAAATCATGGCAGTTGCTAATCCTTCTTCTCTATATTTTTTGAAAAAAGAAATCAAACCCCTAAGTTGATCTATGGCAACATCAATATGCATATCTTTTGATTGTAAATGTTTGCTAATTGAATTAACTACAAATAGTATATCATACCAAATAGTCATACCCAGTAAAAACTCAAAATTTTCAAGCTCATAAGTTGCTAAACAACTAGTTTCGCTTATAGTTTTTGGATCATCAATAACTTCTACTAATTTCAATAAAGCATTTCTTATTTGTGGAGTTTGAAATCGTATTGCTTTAATACTTTCAATACGACTTTCCCAAAGGGTTTGTGATAATTATTTAAGAGTTAGGCTGGGTACATTATCTTTTAAAAATTTTCATCGCTTAGTAGAAGAAGAAAACAATGAATATATGCGTTGTACTACTCTAAAAAATGATATAGCTTTGGTACAAGAATTAGTCATATCACAAAATACCAATTTTAGATTATGACAACAACATGGTGTATAAAATGATCAAGGATTTATGTCGAGTAATCTTTTTTGCACTCCTTGATGTTTTCCCTTCATATTGGATCCATTGTCATATCCTCGACCTCTTAAATTATCAATATCAAGTCCAATATTTTTTAGCTCATCTACAATAGCTTCAAAAAGACTTTTTTCACTTGTATCATCAACTTTTAAAAACTCTAAAAAATATTCAGTAATTCTTACTGGAGTTACAATGATGTCGACACTCCGTAATATAAAAGACATTTGTTCTTGATGACTTGCATGTGGAGTGCAATCAAATATGATTGAGAAGTGCTTTGTTTCTATAATTTTTTCAATAATTTTATTCTTAATTTCACTAGCTAATAAATTTATCAATTCGTTTTGTATATTATGTCCAAGGTAATGATTATGGATTTAATCATGCTAAATTCGGCGAACATGTTCCTGCATGATTGGATCAAATTCTGCAATCATTTCAATTAGACTCAAAAAAATTCCATTACTTTCTTGATAGATCTTTTCATTTTTCCCCCAAATGCCAAATTATTTTTTCCAAGAGTTTTTATCACAATAATAATTCTTGATAATACATTTTTCCAGTGCTCTCTATCTCTATTGATTTGTTCTTGAATATCTTTATCAATTGTTTTACTTTTGTGCAATCTCATTTCTAATTCAATCCATGCACCCATATTAATAGTATGCTCTTTTGATGTTTCATGAGCTTTGAGCTTAGCACTTATATTTCTCCAATCAGTACTATCATCACTAGCTAATTTACCGGTACAAAAACTAGAAGTCGTATTAAATAACTTACAACAAAAACAAAATACTTTATCCAAATCTTTAGAGTAAACTAACCATCTTTTTTCTTGTCTTTCTCCATTAGCAATTTTTGAATATAATTCGTGGTAGAAAAATGTCTAAAGAATTTATACTTTGGAAAATCTATGTTAGTAATTTTAATTGCCCCCTTTTCTACTAATAGATCTCTCAACTTTGTATCTATACTAGTCCATTGACTAGGATCATATATGTTCCTAGGAGTATAATTATCCAACTTATTTAGAACTTCTTATTTTTCTTGAGGATATATGTTAGGTTTCTCGCCAACTTCTCCTCTTTCATCTTCTTCTTGAATTTTATTATTATCTATCTCAATTATATTAGTGATTTGTTCATCTATCATAAAATCTTTCATATTTTCTGATTTAGTATTTTTACTATTCTCTATAAATTTATCAAGTGCTCCTTTTTGGGATTGTATTAGAGTGTCAATCCTTTTTCCTTTTTGGCGTTTTGAACATCCGGATTCATATTTTCTAGTTGACATATTAAAACTCTAATAAATAACTAAAAAGACAATATATACTTACAAAGAAAATATATCCAAAAAATTAAAAAATAGATGCAAATAATAAAATATAGAACAATCAAACCCGATTCAACAAATAGATAATTTGATAAGCTTTTGCTACTTCAAAATTCTTGATGTAACGCCAAAATACTTGAAAATAAATAAACAGATGGTACTTGTGTTCTACTCTTTTATTTTGTGATAGTGATTCAATGAGATTAGAAGGTAGAGAAGGCCAAAAGAATAATAGAATAGTAAAAGTTAATAGACTTTTGCAGAGAAAGATAAAAAGAGATAAAAAGAATGTGGGTCTGTTTATAATAATGATGATACATAAATGAGGCAAGGTTGTAGAATGTTCACACGTAAATAAGACATGGATCCCAAAAATATATTTCTTTTCCTAATTGTTCTTCAACGACCACCTTTCCTTGGAACTTGCATTTTTTTTTCTTCTTTTCAAATACTTAATATTGTTAAAAGAAAATGGACAAATATGTTAGAAAATTTTGGGACCCCCGCAAATAAGGGCCTAAGCAAGGGCTTTACTTGCTTCGGCCATTAGGCCGGCCCTGCTCTCCCTAATCCTTC
>AWOL01S0126698.1:0-20349 GCA_000715115.1 Nicotiana otophora | reverse complement strand
GAACGCGTGGGATGGCATCTTTGGAGAACTGCTTGGCTTGCTCGGTATTGGTATTGGCTTGTTCGAGGTAAGTAACTCTCCTAATCTTGGAGGTGAGGGTATGAAACTCCGAAATTCGTGTTATGTGATTTGTGTTGAGGTGACACACATGCTAGGTGACGGGCGTGTGGGCGTGCACCATGTGAATTGGGACTCTGTTGTTTCCATGGCACTGAAGAGTGACCCTATTTTGTTGATGTCCGTGTTTTCACCATGTGATAAAGAAATTGAGGTGTCAATCATGCTAGATATCATGTTTAGACTTTATGACGATACTGCTAGGACCCATAATGGTCGTTTCTTGTTGTCATTTCATTGATTTCATTGATATTTCGTACTCAGTCATATTCATGCATTCATATCATATCTCATTCTCAGTTGTTATTTATTGATACATCATATCATTGTTGTCGGGCTAGTTTCATGACATTGTTAGCCCGCGAGTGAGACTGGAGAGATTAATGACTGAGTGAGGCCAGGGGGCCTGTGTGAGGTTATTGATACTATAGCACATAAGTTGTCCGTGCGGATCCAAATATTATTATTATGGCACGTGAGTTGTCCATGCAATACGTGAGTTGTCCGTGCGGATTATAGCGCTTGGGCTGTAGGAGTCTCTCTGCAGTCTGCACACCCCCAGTGAGCGCGATTGATATTATTGAGGGATGGATCTTCCCTGGACATGGATCTTGTCCAAAGTATTATATACCTGGAGATGGATCTTCTCCATGGGCTGATTTGGTCCTACTCGGTACTGAGTGACTGATGATCAGTTGATGTGTATATTCCAGGATGGATCTTCCTTGAGGCGGATTGGCTATATACATTACCGAGTGATTGGGCATGATGAGTGGAATGTGTGAGAAAGTGATATTGAGTACTCTGAGAGTGTGAGTACATGAGTTAATCTCTGAGATAAATTGCATTGACATGCACACATGACATACATGCATAGAGATGTATTTTCTTCATGCTGTATATTATCACATCATTCATGATTTTTCACACATGTTGACAGATGGGCATAGTGATGCATTTGGTTTATACGGGTTATCTGGAAAGAAAATGAAACATCTCATTTATTATTGAAAGGATTTTTGGGAAAATTATTGATTTCAAACTTATTATATTTTTGGCAACTTCGGTAAATGATTTGGGTTTTCACTGATGTACTTGAAAGGAAGAATTATTTTTAGAAATTATGATTTAGCTGAGCATTTTATCTCTGAGTTACTTCTTGTATTATTTGCTTTACGTTGTTATGGACTGTTGTGGACTATTGGTTTTGGACTCGACCGTGGTAAAAGATCGTCACTACTTTCAACCTAAGGTTAGGTTTGTTACTTATTAAGTACATGAGGCCGGTTGTACTCATACTACACTTCTAGACTTTGCGTGCAGATGTTGGCTGCTGATGTTGCTGTGTTCGTTGGGAGTTGGATCTGAAGATGTACCTGCAT
The DNA here is from genome assembly GCA_000715115.1 of Nicotiana otophora. Lineage (NCBI taxonomy): Eukaryota > Viridiplantae > Streptophyta > Magnoliopsida > Solanales > Solanaceae > Nicotiana > Nicotiana otophora. The sequence continues at coordinate 18,850 of AWOL01S0126698.1, read as the reverse complement.
TCCGGTTGTTGCTTCCTCTTGTTCATGGTAGCCTTAGATTCATAAAACTCTGTTTATGTACTTTTCAAAAAGATGATGTAGTTATTTCATACTAACTTTGTAAACTCTATTCTTAGAAGCTCATGATTTGTACTACCGGTTCTTGGGGAATGTATAAGATTAAGATCTTTATTTACTTAAATTGCTTTTATAATTGTTGTTGGAATTGGATAATTGAAAGTTGGCTTACCTAGCGGGTTGGGTTAGGTGCCATCACGACTAGTTGGATTTTAGGTCGTGACAGGTGATGACATGAAATCTACCGGTGCTGGGTCTGCTGCTGGCACCGCCCTGCGCCTCAATAATGGGATCCTCTACTGGATTCGCTGGTGGTATATCCGGGGCAACTCTAGGACGTCCTCGTCCCCTACCTCGGGCCGGTGGCCTCCCCCGGCCTCTGCCTCAGCCTTTAGCAATAGAGGAAGTAGCTCGTCCCGAGTTTGGAACATCCACCGTGCGCGTTCTCACGATCTGTGAGAGAAAAATAGAAAGACATTTAGTATACCATCAACTGCATGATAAGAGATAAAGAAAGAGTAGTTTCCTAACACCCTATAGTCTCTCGAAGATAAGTACGAATGTTTCCGCACTGATCCGCAAGAATCTATTAGGCCTGATTATAACTTGTGAGACCTACGTGAACATAGGGCTCCGATACCATGTTTTCATGACCCAATTTCTCCTATAGGCCGTGATGGTGCCCAACGTCACCGCTAGGCAAACCAACAGTGAACTAACCCAAAACCATCAAGTGTCCAATAACATAAATCTCTAAGACCTGGTGTCACAAGTGTATGGGCTACTAGTAGAATATACAAAAGAATACTGCATTACTGTCTAAAATGAAATAGACAGAAAATAAAGCAAAAGAAAGACTTCGGCTGCTGCAGAACGGGCTCGGAAGGCAGCTCACCGCAAAGTCTCATCGTAATCAAGGATGTGCGCCAGACCGATATCCAGATGCACCTACCTCAGATGTTGCACATTTAGTGCAGAAGTGTAGCGTGAGTACATAAACAACATGTACCTAATAAGTATCTAGTCTAACCTCGAAGAAGTAGTGACGACGGGTTGACTTTGACACTTACTATGGGCCAGCAATAAAATATATAAAATTCTAATTAAACATGGGATATATAAATGATAATAGAAATCGAAAGCAAGAAGTAAATAAACGATCTTTTCACAGATAATAAGTACCAAATCAATTTCTCTCGTTTAACCATCTAACCTCTTAGGCCAATGAAACAATATCAAATATAATTGGGTTTCCAGTATTATTATGCACGAATTATGCCGAGGACATATGATCCGATCCAAAATACATGTACATATATTGTGTGCACTGCCGAGGGTCGAACGACACGAACCATTCCCCAACCGCACCTGCGCATTCATAGGTGCGCACAAGAACCTGCATCTGCGGTCCAAGGCTAACGCTCCTAAAGTCACTTCTGCAACCCAACCCATGCACCTGCGGGCTCGCACCTGCGGCCCAAAGCTTGCAGGTACGGGCACACCAGAACCGGTGCACCAACAACCCTCTTGGAGTTTTTAACTCAATTCATAAATTGTCCGGATGGCCCAGAGGCCCCGTCCGAACGTGCCAACAAGTTTGAAATTATGAAACAGACCCGCTCGCACCCTCGGAATACATAAAACAACAACGAAACTAAGAATCATACCCTAAACCAAATTGAATCAACTTATAAACTTTAAGTTCTTCCAACTTGCTCCGCTCCGAACGGGCTTAAACATACTTAGACTACTCGGAATGATACTAAATTTTGCGAAAAAGTCTTAAATCACCATACAGAACTGTTCCTGATCTCGAAATCTCAATTGGACCTCGATAACACCAAAACCTACTCCAAACCAAATTTAAAGAACTTTAAAACCTTCAAAGAGCCAACTTTCACTATTAGGCACTGAAACACTTCTGGATTATCCAAAATCCGATCCGAATATATGCCCAAGTCCGAAATCATCACACGAACTTATTGGAATTGTCAAATTGCGAATTTGAGGTCGTTTACTCAAAATGTTGACCGAAGTCAAATTTAGCCTTTTAAAGTCAAACCTTAAAACCGAGTGTTCCGATTTCAACCCGAACTGTACCAAATCCCGAACAAACCATCTCCGCAAGTCAAAAAACAGTAAAAGCACATACGGGGAGACTTATTTAGGGGAACGCGGTTCTAAAATCTAAAATAACCGGTTGGGTCGTTACAGAGCCTCTCTACCTTCACAAGGTAGTGGTAAGGTCTGCGGACATATTATCCTCCCCATACTCCAGTTATTGAATTACAGTGGGTTTATTGTTATTGTTATTAGTTATAAGTTCTATTATAACTAAAAATAATATAAATATATCAAATTAATGAGTAAATAACCATATATTAATCTATACAATAATAATGATATGGTACATTACTACGTCAACAATTTATTAATTATCGTAAATCAAATTATAGAAGTCTAAAAATTGAGAATTTAATATGATTCAGAAGGGGAGATCTCTTTTGTGACTATTATTTAATAATACTTAAATAATTTTAATATTATTATTTCTATTTCGAGTTGTTAGGAATTTAATATGGTCGATGTAAGATCGTATAACAAAACTAACTAGTATATCGTAATTAAAAACAATCAAAATATTACTTTTAGGTTTCAAATATAATTTAAAATAATAAAATCATATCACGGTCCTTCTCATGACTCTTTCAACGCCCATTTGACTTATACGAGTCTTAAGGACCACCGGTTATGTTACCATAACCAAGGTTTACTGCCTGGACTGTTAAGCTGTCTGGGCTCTACAGTCTCAACCTCAGAACCATTGGGTGAGCAATAAAATATGTTTAAAAATAGACTAGTATGCATAAGTTCAACACACCACTATTTAGCCTATCATTTAGGTTAAATGAATATCTATATTAAAAGAAAACTAAAAATAAAAGTACCTGAGACTGCGGGGGTTGTGGCCAAGTAGCCTTTTCTTGATTTTTATTTCAAATATAAAATTTTTACAAAGGGAAGATTTACAAAGAAATCTAGAGAGAAGGGAGAGCTATCTGATTCTAGAGAGAGGTGAGAGCTTGCTAGTTGAAGCTTGCCTCTAACTATCAATTTGGGATCCTTATATAATAGATCTCTTAACAAAAATGGACAAAACAAAATAATAAAATGGCCGTCAAAATAATTACATTATGGCTGACAAAGAAAAAGAGAAAAAGTAATAAAACAAACAACTTTATAAAAGCAGATCCCCGACAACTTATCATGGCGGGGTCAGCTACTTTATTAAACTCTTAAATATTGGCGGAAGTATTTCAATGTCCACTATTTACATAATCAATTTGATATCTGTTGCTCAAATAAATTGGAACATAATTTTATGAACCACAAATGTTTCCTATTATGATTCTCATATAAGAAAGTTTTATTAAAACTTCCACTATAATCCCAGTAATTGAACTTTACCGAGACTTTTTGTTCACGATGGGTATATTCCCTTTCCTTTAATGTATTTATTCACCATTCATCTTAGGCTAGTACTTTCTTTATAATAATTTTAGAGATATTATAAATTATCTTTGTATTTGCTGGATAAAAATGCTGAATTTCAGCTGAACCAGTGGATGGGAGAATTAACTCATAGTTCATTCTATATTTGTAGGAAGTAGTAGCATATTATGTTGTATAAAAATACCTGGTCATAATCTGCCAAGGATTATCCTTCCATTTTAAGTCGGATTATTCCAAAAGAATTATTAATTCTTTTCTTTTGTTCCGGTTATAAACCTCAATGTTATCATAGCTATCATCTGCCAAAGTTGAGGAATATGATGGAGTAATATTATCCATATCCTGTTTGAATTTCATAAAATCTAAGAACTCTTTGTACATCGGGTGGTCTGTATTAAGACCAGATGTTCCTGCTATATTTGCAGCTATTAACTGTTAGTTTTCAATTTGGACAAGGATATTCCCTCTGCTTTAGGAAGATTCTGGTTTTCTTCCTCGTCCCCTCCCTCTAGGAGGTTTATATGCAGGTCTCATATCCTATCATAAAATCAAAGGAATTATTAATTCAAATATTCCCTATTAAGAAAATCAGGGAGACTATTATATGTTCCTTTTTTATAAACAATTTCAAAATCTAATGGTGCTAATAAGGCTTGCCATCTTGCAAACATTTGTTTTAACATGTCATGCTTGCATCTTTTTGACAAGGTGGGTTGCTCTGATGGTAAGCACCCTCCACTTCCAACCAAGAGGTTGTGAGTTCGAGTCACCCCAAGAGCAAGGTGGGGAGTTCTTGGTGGGAAGGATGCCGAGGGTCATTTTGGAAACAGCCTCTCTACCCCAGGGTAGGGGTAAGGTCTGCGTACACACTACCCTCACCAGACCCCACTAGTGGGATTATACTGGGTTGTTGTTGTTGTTGTTGCTTGCATCTTTATTAAAGAAAAACTTTGCTGTTTGACAATCAATTTTTATTAAAAACTTCTGATTGTATAAATTAGTCTGAAACTTTAGTACACACTTTACTATGTCAAGGATTTCCTTAGCCACAGTAGCATAATTCTTTTAGGAATTATTCCATTTCCGCGAATAAAATTGAACAAGATATTCTTGTTTATCAATTAGGGAATATTTTTTTAATATTCCACCATATCCTATATCCGATGCATCAATTTCGACAACCTTTGCCCAACTCGGATTAGCAAGTGTAAGATATGGAAGATTATTAACCTTCTGCTTAATCCACTTGACTGATTGACTACGATCATTAGCAAGATCCTTTATGAAAGGAGAAATATAATTAACGCTCCTAGAAACTTTTGGAGTTGAGTTTTATCAATAATGATATCAGGGAATTTGGATGCAAATTCAATAGGAATAATTTTCCCTTTTCAATATTATGACCTAAAAATCTGACATTTGTTTGGAAAAGATATATTTTGGTCTTGGATATCACTAGTCCATTTTAGATTATGATCTTTTTGAAAATATCTAAATGCCTAAAATACATTTCCGTATTATTAGAAAATACTAAGATATTACCTATATAGATAATTATAAAATTAGTTTAGGGAATGAAAATATCATTCATAATTTTCTGAAATTCAGAAGGAACATTTTTCAAACCAAAAGGCATCGCTGTCACGATCCGAAATTCCCATCTTTGGACCGTGATGACGCCTAATATTTCACTTGCTAGGCAAGCCAACGTTAGAATAAACTTAACCATTTTAAACCAATTAAATTAAACAAAAGTCCATTACTGAAATAAAGTGCGGAAGGCCATAACAAACGAATCATCCAAATACATCCCCGAATCTGGTGTCACAAGTGCACGAGCTACTAGGATCATACAAATAAAGGTCTGAATAAAATTTAAGTTGTTTAAAAGATAATACATATCTAGGACAAGATAGAAGGGGACTTCAGAACTACGGACGATGTGCAGGTATACCTCAAGTCTCCTCTGGGTACTGAATCCGAATAAGTCTATGGTACGCAGCTGAGACCAACTCCAAAATGTGCACAAAAAGTGCAGAGTGTAGTATGAGTACAACCACCCCATGTACTCCATAAGTATCGAGCCTAACCTCGACGAAGTAGTGACGAGGCTATGACAAGACACGTACGTAAACAACATGTACAAGTATACACAAATACGAAGCAACAATAATACAATAAATATCAACTTATAAATTTGGAAGGGAACATGCGAAGGGGAATGATATAATAATTTCAGAATAGAAAGTATCACTTAGCAACCAATTAATGCATCACCAATAAAATGAGCAACTGATAATATGAAAATGGCACGGCACCACCCTTTCGTGCTTTTACTCTCATTCCTCCCATAAATTGATAAATAAATAATAATTATTAGCATAGAATCACCCTTCGTACTTTAACTCTCTTTTGGCATGGCATCACCCTTCGTGCTTGTACACTTTTTGAAAATAGCACGGTATCACCCTTCGTGCTTTTACACTAAAAAATGACACGACATCACCCTTTGTGCTTTTAAATTCTTTCTCACCATGACAAGGATTATATAAATAATATAGATGGCATGGCATCACCCTTTCTGCTTTTACACTCTTTCTCACCATATTCAATAATAATTAAATCAATAAAAATTTCATGAATAATGATCAAATAATAAATAATAAACTTAAGCAGGAATATCTTAATTAAATAAGTAATTATTAAAAATAAATAAATTCCTCCAGCATGCTTTGACTCAACCACAACGCATAAGTACTCGTCACCTCACATATACGTTGTACCCGTATATTAAATCACGTAGCAAATAGACAAATAAATCCTACTCCCTCAAGTCAAGGTTAACCACGACACTTACCTCGATTTACAACAAACTCATGATTCCAATACACCTTTGCTTCGCGAATTCGTATCTAAAAGCTTCAATCTAGTCACAAACAATTCAATATACTCAACACGAATCGTAGGAATTAATTCCATATGAAGTTACTAATTTTCTGGATTAAAATCTGAAATTTATTTTAAAAATCAACAGTGGGACCCAGATATCGAATCCCAGAAAAACTTATGAAATACGAACACCCGTTCCGATACGAGTTCTACCATACAAAAATTATCAAATTCCGATGTCAAATGGACCTTCAAATCTTAGATTTCATTTTTGGAAGAGTTTATATAAATCTAATGTTTCTTCCAAAAATTCACGGATTCATGATTTAAATGAGTATGAAATCATGAATTATAATCAATACAGGATAAGGAATATTCACCCTAATGNTTAACATGTCATGCTTGCACCTTTATTAAAGAAAAACTTTGCTGTTTGACAATCAAGTTTTATTAAAAACTTCTGATTGTATAAATTAGTCTGAAACTTTAGTACACACTTCACTATGTCAAGGATTTCCTTAGCCACAGTAGCATAATTCTTTTAGGAATTATTCCATTTCCGCGAATAAAATTGAACAAGATATTCTTGTTTATCAATTAGGGAATATTCTTTTAATATTCCACCATATCCTATATCCGATGCATCAATTTCAACAACCTTTGCCCAACTCGGATTAGCAAGTGTAAGACATGGAAGATTATTAACCTTCTGCTTAATCCGTTTGACTGATTGACTACAATCATTAGTCCATACTTTTGGATTCTTCTTCAATATTTCATAAAGAATTAAAGTATCCTTAGCAAGATCCTTTATGAAAGGAGAAATATAATTAACGCTCCTAGAAACTTTTGGAGTTGAGTTTTATCAATAATGATATCAGGGAATTTGGATGCAAATTCAATAGGAATAATTTTCCCTTTTCAATATTATGACCTAAAAATCTGACATTTGTTTGGAAAAGATATATTTTGGTCTTGGATATCACTAGTCCATTTTAGATTATGATCTTTTTGAAAATATCTGAATGCCTAAAATACATTTTCGTATTATTAGAAAATACTAAGATATTACCTATATAGACAATTATAAAATTAGTTTAGGGAATGAAAATATCATTCATAATTTTCTGAAATTCAGAAGGAGCATTTTTCAAACCAAAAGGCATCGCTATCACGATACGAAATTCCCACCTTTGGGACCGTGATGACGCCTAACATTTCACTTGCTAGGCAAGCCAACGTTAGAATGAACTTAACCATTTTAAACCAATTAAATGAAACAGAAGTCCATTACTGAAATAAAGTGCGGAAGGCCATAACAAATGAATCATCCAAATACATCCCCGAATCTGGTGTCACAAGTGTACGAGCTACTAGGATCATACAAATAAAGGTCTGAATAAAATTTAAGTTGTTTAAAAGATAATACATATCTAGGACAAGATAGAAGGGGACTTCAGAACTACGGACGATGTGCAGGTATACCTCAAGTCTCCTCTGGGTACTGAATCCGAATAAGTCTATGGTACGCAGCTGAGACCAACTCCAAAATGTGCACAAAAAGTGCAGAGTGTAGTATGAGTACAACCACCCCATGTACTCCATAAGTATCGAGCCTAACCTCGACGAAGTAGTGACGAGGCTATGACAAGACACGTACGTAAACAACATGTACAAGTATACACAAATACGAAGCAACAATAATACAATAAATATCAACTTATAAATTTGGAAGGGAACATGCGAAGGGGAATGATATAATAATTTCAGAATAGAAAGTATCACTTAGCAACCAATTAATGCATCACCAATAAAATGAGCAACTGATAATATGAAAATGGCACGGCACCACCCTTTCGTGCTTTTACTCTCATTCCTCCCATAAATTGATAAATAAATAATAATTATTAGCATAGAATCACCCTTCGTACTTTAACTCTCTTTTGGCATGGCATCACCCTTCGTGCTTGTACACTTTTTGAAAATAGCACGGTATCACCCTTCGTGCTTTTACACTAAAAAATGACACGACATCACCCTTTGTGCTTTTAAATTCTTTCTCACCATGACAAGGATTATATAAATAATATAGATGGCATGGCATCACCCTTTCTGCTTTTACACTCTTTCTCACCATATTCAATAATAATTAAATCAATAAAAATTTCATGAATAATGATCAAATAATAAATAATAAACTTAAGCAGGAATATCTTAATTAAATAAGTAATTATTAAAAATAAATAAATTCCTCCAGCATGCTTTGACTCAACCACAACGCATAAGTACTCGTCACCTCACATATACGTTGTACCCGTATATTAAATCACGTAGCAAATAGACAAATAAATCCTACTCCCTCAAGTCAAGGTTAACCACGACACTTACCTCGATTTACAACAAACTCATGATTCCAATACACCTTTGCTTCGCGAATTCGTATCTAAAAGCTTCAATCTAGTCACAAACAATTCAATATACTCAACACGAATCGTAGGAATTAATTCCATATGAAGTTACTAATTTTCTGGATTAAAATCTGAAATTTATTTTAAAAATCAACAGTGGGACCCAGATATCGAATCCCAGAAAAACTTATGAAATACGAACACCCGTTCCGATACGAGTTCTACCATACAAAAATTATCAAATTCCGATGTCAAATGGACCTTCAAATCTTAGATTTCATTTTTGGAAGAGTTTATATAAATCTAATGTTTCTTCCATAAATTCACGGATTCATGATTTAAATGAGTATGGAATCATGAATTATAATCAATACAGGATAAGGAATATTCACCCCAATATTTTCCTTGAAACATCTCCTGAAAATTACCTCACCCGAGCTCTTAAAATCCAAAAATGGTCAACCCCCGAATTTATATGTTCTGTCCAGGGCTTTTCGAACCTGCAACTAATTTAGCCATTTCTGCGGTCAAGTAGTCGCTTCTGCAACCTCGGCCTCAACCCATATCCAGTCGCTTCTTCAGACCATCTGCTCGCTTCTACGACCTCGGCCTCAACCCATGCCTGGTCGCGACCTCAGACCATCTGCTCGCTTCTGCGACCTCGGCCTCAACTCATGCCTGGTTGCAACCTCGGACCATGTGGTCTCTTCTGCGACCTCAGCCTCAGCTCATGCCTGGTCGCGACTTCGGCCTCAACCCAAACCTGCGAGCTAAATTCTGCAGGTGCGATTTTCCCAGAAGGCTAAAATTTCATGCAACTGTTTAAGTCCAAATTTCTATCCGTTAACCATCTGAAACTCACCCAAGGCCTCCAGGACCTCAACCAAACACACCAAATAGTCCTAAAATATCATATGAACTTAGTTGAAACCTCAAACCATATCAAACAATGCTAAAATCACAAATCATACCCCAATTCAAGCCTAATGAAATTAAGAACTTTCAACTTCTACATTCAATGCCGAAACCTATCAAATTAAGTCCGATTGACCTCAAATTTTGCACACAAGTCATAAATGACATAACAGACCTATTCCAATTTTCAGAATAGGATTCCGACCCTGATAGCAATAAAGTCAACTCTACGGTCAAAATTTTAGCCTTTAGATTTCTAGATTTCGTTAAATGGTGATAATTTGAGCTATGGACCTCCGAATTCAATTTCCGGGCATAAACCCAAGTCCCAAATCACGATACGGACCTACCGGAGCTATCAAAACACTGATCCAAGTCTGTTTGCTCAAAATGTTGACCAAAGTCAACTCAATTGAGTTTTAAAGCTCTGTTTTACATTTTATCAATTTTTCACATAAATTTATCGAAAAATTTTACGCACTACGCACACAAGTTGAGGAATGAGGAATAATGCTTTTTGAGGTCTCAGAACACAGAAATGAATATTTAAAATTAAAGATGACATATTGGGTCATCATATTCTCTACCTCTAAAACAAACATCCGTCCTCTAACAGAATTAGAAAAGTACATGAGCTGGTGAAAAGATGTGGATATTTACTCCGCGTATCCGACTCGGACTCCCAGATAGATGCTTCAACTAGTTGACCTCTCCATTGCACTCAAACTGATGGATAACTCTTAGACCTCAACTATCAGATCTGCCGGGCTAGAATAGCTACCGATTCCTCTTCGTAAGTCAAATCCTTGTCCAATTGGACTGAGATGAAATCTAACACATGGGATAGATCACCATGATATTTTCGGAGCATAGACACATAGAACACCGGATGAACCACTGATAAACTAGGAGGTAATATAAGCTTGTAGGATACTTCGCCCACCCTTTCAAGAATTGCGAAGGGTCCTATATACCTAGGGCTCAACTTGCCCTTCTTTTCGAATCTCATTACACCTTTCATAGGTGAAACCCGGAGCAATACTCTTTCTCCAACCATGAAGGCAACATCACGAACTTTACGGTCGGCATAACTCTTTTGCCTAGACTGAGCTGTGCGAAGTCGATCCTGAATAATCTTAACCTTATCCAAGGCATCCTGTACCAAATTGGTACCCAATAACTAGCCAATTGGCGAATGACACTGTCTCTCGTATAATGCTTCATATGGAGCCATCTGAATGCTCGACTGGTAATTGTTATTATAGGCAAACTCCGCAAGTGGCAAGAAATGATCCCAAGAACTTCCAAAGTCCATTACACAAGCGCGAAGCATATCTTCTAATATTTGAATAGTGCGTTCTGACTGTCCATCTGTCTGTGGATGAAATGCGGTACTTAACTCAACCCGCATGCCTAACTCACACTGTACAGCCCTTCAGAAGTACGAGGTGACTTACGTACATCGATCAAAAATGATAGACACGGGCACACCATGAAGGCGTACAATCGCGCGGATGTAAATCTCTGCTAATCGCTCTGAAGAATAGGTAACCTCTACTGGAATGAAATATGCCGACTTGGTCAACCTATCCACAATGACCTATACCATGTCGAACTTTCTCTGAGTTTGTGGAAGCCCAAAAATAAAATCCATAGTGATACGATCCCACTTCCACTCAGGAATTTCTAACTTCTGAAGCAAACCACCAGATCTCTGATGCTCGTACTTGACTTGCTGACAATTTAGACACCGAGCTATATATGCAACTTTATCCTTCTTCATTCTCATCCACCAATAATGTTGCCGCAAAGCTTGATATATTTTGGCAGCACCTAGAAGAATAGAATACCTGGAACTATGTGCCTCTTCAAGAATTAATTCATGAATCCCATCCACATTAGGCATACAAATAAGACCCTGCATTCGCAGAACTCTATCTTCCCCTACAACAACCTATTTGGCATCACCGTGCCGCATCATGTCCTTAAGGACAAGTAAATGAGGATCATCATAGTGCCACTCTCTGATGCACTCATATAAAGAAGACCAAGTGGCTGTGCAAGCTGGAACCCGACTGGGCTCTGAAACATCTAACCTGACGAACTGGTTAGCCAAAGTCTAAATATCTGCAGCTAACAACCTCTTACCAACCGGAATATATGCAAGACTGCCCATACTCACATCCTTTCTACTCAAAGCATCGACCACCATATTGGCCTTTTCAGGGTGATACAAATTAGTGATATCATAGTCTTTCAACAACTCTAACCATCTTCTCTGCCTCAAATTGAGATCTTTCTGCCTACACAGATACTGTAGGCTATGATGATCAGTGAATACATCACACGAGACACCAGCGCGTGAACAATGACTGCCAATTGGGAGTCTATGCTCCTCCCCCAGCCTGTGAGGCTGATGGTGCCATTGGAAATGTACCATTCTAGGCCACGCCCTTCATAAGACTCACCAAACAGACTAGAGCGTCCTGAAGCACTGTAGTAGCTATGAATCCTTCTGGGACTTGAATTGGTCTAACAGGTACAGTCTGAACTGGAATCTCCTCTTGAAGATCCACCTGGGGTTCTACAGCAGGTGCAACTGCCGAGCTCCAGACTAAGCTCTAACTCTGCCTCTACCTTGGCCTCTGGCACGACCTTTACCCCTGGTCATAGTTGCCACGATGGGCTCTAGTCCCTGTCCATCGGTAGATGTATTACGTGTTCTCACCATCTGCGAGAAAATAAGAATAGAATGGTTCAATCATTGATGATAGAATAAAATTGCACGACAGAGTACGAAAGAAGTGATATTGTTCCTAAACTTCATAGCCTCTAAAAGATAAGTACAGACGTCTCCATACCGATCCTTCAGACTCTACTAAGCTTGCTCATGACTCGTGAGATCTAGTAGCCTAGTGCTCTAATACCAACTTGTCACGACCCGAAATTCCCACCTTCGAGACCGTGATGGTGCTTAACATTTCACTTGCTAGGCAAGCCAACGTTAGAATGATCTTAACCATTTTTAAATCAATTAAATTAAACAAAAGTCCATTAATGAAATAAAGAGCGGAAGACCATAACAAACGAATTATCCAAATACATCCCCGAAGTTGGTGTCACAAGTGCACGAGCTACTAAGATAATAAAAATAAAGGTCTGAATAAAATTCAAGTTGTTTGAAAGATAATACACAACTAAGATAAGATATAAGGGGACTTCAGAACTGCGGACGCTGTGCAGTTATACCTCAAATCTCCTCTGGGTAGCTGAATCCGAGCAAGTCTATGGTACGCAGTTGGGACCAACTCCAAAATCTGGACAAGAAGTGTGGAGTGTAGTATGAGTACAACCGATCCCATGTACTCCATAAGTGTCGAGCCTAACCTAGACGAAGTAGTGGCGAGGCTATGACAAGACACGTACGTTAACAACTTGTACAACTATATACAAATACGAAGCAATAATAGTACAGTAAATAACAACTTATAAATTTGGGAGGGAACATACGAAGGGGAATGATATAATAATTTTAGCAGGAGAAGTATCACTTAGCAGCCAATTAATTCATCAACAATAAAATGAGCAACTGATAATATGAAAATGGCATGGCACCACCCTTAGTGCGTTTACTCTTATTCCCCCTATAAATTGATAAATAAATAATAATAATTGGCACGACATCACCCTTCGTGCTTTAACTCTCTTTTAGCATGACATCACCATTCGTGCTTTTACACTCTCTGAAAATGGCACGGCATCACCCTTCGTGCTTTTACACTCTCTGAAAATGGCACGGCATCACCCTTCGTGCTTTTACACTCAAAAACGACACGACATCACCCTTTGTGATTTTACACTCTTTCTCACCATGACAAGGATTATATAAATAATATAGATGGCATGGCATCACCCTTTCTGCTTTTACACTCTTTCTCACCATATTCAACAATAATTAAATCAATAAAAATTTCATGAATAATGATCCAATAATCAATAATAAACTTAAACAGGAATATCTTAATTAAATAAGTAATTATTCAAAATAAATAAATTCCTCCAGCATGCTTTGACTCAACCACAACGCATAAGTACTCATCATCTCACATATACGTTGTACCTGCATATTAAATTACGTAGCAAATAGACAAATAAATCCTACTCCCTCAAGTCAAGGATAACCACAACACTTACCTCGATTTGTAACCAACTCATGATTCCAATACACCTTGGCTTCGCGAACTCGTGTCCGAAAGCTTCAAATCTAGTCACAAATAATTCAATATACTCAACACGAATCGTAGGAATTAATTTCATATGATTTTACTAATTTTCCGGATTAAAATTTAAAATTAATTTTAAATATAGACAGTGGGACCCACGTCTCAAATCCCAAAAAACTCACATAATCCAAACACCCGTTCCGATACGATTTCAACCATATAAAAATTATCAAATTCCGATGTCAAATGGACCTTCAAATCTTAGATTTTGTTTTTGGAAGATTTTATAAAATTCTGATTTTTCTTCCATAAATTCACGGATTCATGATATAAATAAGTATGGAATCATCAATTATAATCAATATAGGATAAGGAATACTTACCCCAATGTTGTTCTTGAAATATCTCCTGTAAATTGCCTCACTCGAGCTCTTAAAATCCAAAAATAGGTAAAAATGGTCAACCCCCAAATTTATATGTTCTATCTAGGGCTTTTCGAACATGCAACTAGTTTATCCATTTTTGCGGTCAAGCAGTCGTTTCTGTGACCTCGGCCTCAACCCATGCCTGGTCGCTTCTTCGGACCATCTGCTCGCTTCTACGACCTCGGCCTCAACCCATGCCTGGTCGCTTCTTCGGACCATCTGCTCGCTTCTACGACCTCGGCCTCAACCCATGCCTGGTCACGACCTCAGACCATCTGCTCGCTTCTGCGACCTCGGCCTCAACTTGTGCTTGGTCGCAACCTCGACCTCAACTCATGCCTGGTCGCGACCTCGGCCTCAACTTGTGCTTGGTCGCAACCTCGACCTCAACTCATGCCTGGTCGCGACCTCGGCCTTAACCCAAACCCGCGAGCTAAATTCTGCAGGTGTGATTGCACTAGAAGGCTAAAAATTCCACCAGCAGTTTAAGTCCAAATTTCGATCCGTTAGCCATTTGAAACTCACTCGAGGCCCCCAGGACCTCAACCAAATACACCAACCAGTCCTAAAACATCATACGAATTTAGTCAAAACCTCAAATTACATCAAACAACGCTAACACCAAGAATCATACCCCAATTCAAGCCTAATGAAACTAAGAACTTTCAACTTCTACATTCAACGCCAAAATCTATCAAATCAAGTCCGATTGACCTTAAATTTTGCACACTAGTCATAAATGACATAGCAGACCTATTTCAATTTTCAGAATCGGATTCCGACCCCGATATCATTAAAGTCAACTCCGCTGTCAAACTTTGGAATTGTTTAGCCTTTAGGTTTTTAGTTTTCGTTAAATGGCAATAATTTGAGCTAGGGACCTCCGAATTCAAATTCCGAGCATACACCCAAGTCCCAAATCATGATACGGACCTACCGGAGCTGTCAAAATACTGATCCGAGTCCGTTGGCTCAAAATATTGACCAAAATCGAGTTTTAAAGCTCTATTTCATATTTTATCAAATTTACATAAAAACTTTCCGGAAAATTTTACGGACTATGCACACAAGTCGAGGAATGCTGAATATTACTTTTCGAGATCTCAGAACACAGAAATGAATATTTAAAATTCAAGATAACATATTGGGTCATCACAATGACATTCCACTCATATTGATCCATTGGGACATTAAAAGCAGTTTCATGTCTATCTCACTCTGATATCTAAATGTTTCAATAACCCGATTTTAAATCAAATTTTGAAAATATGATGGCGTCATGCAATCTATCCAATAAATTATTTTTATTAGGGATTGGATATCTAATCCATTTTAAAGCATTATTAAAGGGGTTTATAATTAATGACTAACCTTGGAGCTCCTCGTTCCTGTTTCGCATGTTTATTAACATAAAAAATAGTACAAGACCACTTAGACTTTGAAGGTCTTATTAGACCTTTTTGCAGCAAAGAATAAATTTCTTTTTTGCACAATTCCAAATATTAATAATTCATTTGGTAAGGTCTAGCCTTAGTGGGAATATTATTCTCCGAAAAGTCTTCTTCATAAGGAAGACTTACAATATGCTTCTTCCTATTCCAAAATTGATTTGGATGGCCTCCACAAATTTGTAAAGAAAACTGATTTTTTAATAAATTAATTTTTTCAATGAGTTTAGGAGATTTTAAATCTTGTTCAATGGTAAGACTGCAAATTTCATTTTTTAGAAAATCAATTTGTCTTGTTTTTGCAGTGATATTATTAAAAATTATTTTGATTTAAAAATCTTTGAACTAGTTGGGTTATAAATTCGAAAGTAATCTTCTTTCCATCAAAAAATGCATTTGAAACTATGAGTATCCCAGTTGGAAAAAAGAATTAGGTGGTGGAAGAATGGGACCCCTAACTTTATATCTTGGGAGATGTCTTTTACTAAGACAAAACTTTCTGCTATATAGATTGTATTTTAGAAAATATAGGCCTTAGGTAATTTATAAGAAATACCCATTGGTGACCACTAGCATTTTTTAATCTATGAGTAGTTTTATGAAAATATCTTGAAGGTATTATTCCTTCCTTTATACAATTTAAATTTGCACCACTATCAAATAAAAAGTAAACTCTTTTTTGAAATTATAATCAATTAAAAGAGTAACTCTTATTTAAAACTTTTGAGTAGTAAAAAGCTGAAGTTTTTGTAAAAACTCATTATCATCAACCAAATTTACTGCTCCTAAAACGTCATCTTTTGCTGTATCCTTAGAGGTACTAGCATTATTAAAACCTTCTTCAGTAATATTAGTACTAAATTCTTGACTCGAAGGGACATGAAAATTTTCTAATATGATAATTCTCTTGTCTAAGGCTACATTATAAGCCTTTAAGTCCGAGATTTCTCCTTTGAGATTAGTAATCTCATTTTTTAAATCTTGGACAGTAGTTGGCCTATCAATGGCCTGGGATTTTTGTAACGACCCGATTTGTCGTTTTGTGAATTACCATCTCGTTCAGTGACTCAAGGTACCGAGAAACTTTGTAATGTGTATTATGACTTGCGTGGGTCATCAAGTTTGATTTCCGAAAGATTCGAAACTAAATTGAAAGAACTATTCTTATTTTTGAAGGTTGAATGAAAAAGAGTTAACCGGAGTTTACCTTTTGAGCGAACGACTCCGAAATAGAATTTTGATGATATCAACAGCTTCGTATGGTGATTTCGGACTAAGGTGTATGTCCGAATTGGGATTTGGAAGTCAGTAGGACAATTTGACGCATTTTGGCAAAAATAGGAAGTTTAAGTTGGAAGTTTGACCGGGGAGTTGAATTTTTGATATTGGGGTCGGAATCCAGTTCTGAAACTCTTCATAGGCCCGTCATGTCATTTATGACTTGTGTGCAAAATTTGAGGTCAATCAGACTTGATTTGATAGGTTTCAGTGTCGAATATAGAAGTTGAAATTTTTTAGTTTCATTAAGCTTGAATTGGGGTATGATTCGTATTTTTAGCGTTGTTTGATATGATTTGAGGTTTCAACTAAGGTCGTAATATGTTTTGAGACTTATTGGTATGTTCGTACGGGGCCCCGAGTGGCTCAGGTGAGTTTTGGGGTAGTTTCAGACCATTTCTAGGCCATTTTTAGATGCTGAGTTTTGGCTACAACAGTGTGCAGTGCGATCGCATGGAATTGACCGCGATTACGATGAGTAAAATTGTCCAGTGAATCATGACTGCGGAAAGCCTTTCGCGATCGCGTAGAGTAAAATCCTGTTGTCACTAACCTGACTTTAGAAGCTTATATCTCGCAATCTATAAGGAATTTGGAGATGATCCAAAAATAAAATTTGTATTTCTTGGTGTCTAGTTTTCAGAAAGTTAAACCATTTTTCATTTAAAGTTTTGTACAAAAATGAATTGACCGTTATACTAGAAGCTATCCGGAAGAGCTGAAAAAGGCTGTTGGAAAATTTGGTCATGGCGATCACGGGGGAATGGCCGCGATCGCATATAGTAAAATTTTGCTAGAAAAATTTTGTGCTTCGCGATCGCGAGACTTGGTCCGCGATCGCATAGAGGAAATGACTGGGCGGAGAATTTAAGTTCTGAAAATGGGGCTTCGTCCCATTTTCCATTTTTGATGAATTGAAGCTTGGAAAGAGGCGATGTACGGGATATTTTGAAGGAAAACAATGTGGTAAGTGTTCTTAACCCAATATTGGTCAAATTATACGAATCCATGGTTGTGTTTTGCATTTAATTGTTGATTTAAGTTGGAAAAATGTGAAAACCGTCTTGGATTAATTTGAAGATTTGAGGGCCGGGTTGATGTCGTAATTTGGTAAAATTTGCATGGATGGACTCGTGGTTGAATGGGCATTCATATTTTATAACTTTTGCCAGGTTCTGAGACGTGGGCCCCACGAGCAATTTTTGAATTAAATTTCAGATTGTTGTTGGAAAATTAGTATTTCCATATGGAATCAATTCCAATAATTTGTATTCACTGAATCGAATCAATTGTGACTATAGACGATGCTTTCAGAGGCCAATTTGCGAGGCAAAGGTATTACAAAGTAAAGAATTTTATGATTTGAAGTAAGTATCTTGCCTAACCTTGATTGGGGCAAGTATCCCTACGCATTGGGTCTTATGTGGAAATCGTATAATTGAAAATTATGTACACGAGGTGATGGGTACGTACTTGGTTTATATATAAAAATTATATCGGTTGAAATTCGTAGACGCCCTTATGTATTAAATTGTAAATTGTTGGAACATAGTAAATCCTTGAATTGTTATGCCCCATTCCTTGTCTGTCGAGTTTGTATTTATATGATAATTTGGTGTGATTGTTACTTAGATTTTTATGCGAATTCCGTGTGTTTGTTGATTTGATATTTTCTTGGAATTAAATTTATTATG
>AWOL01S0126693.1:29650-50688 GCA_000715115.1 Nicotiana otophora | reverse complement strand
GCAGACAGCTTACAAGCAGCTAAAGAAAAGCCTTGCAGCTGCTTCCTGAAAAGCCTCGCAGCTGCTTCCTTTCTTCTATAAATAGAGGAAAATTCAGTTCATTATGTACAACAGTTTGAAGTTGAATAAAAATATCAATCTCCCTTTATACTTGTCTTCGGTTTCTTTACTTTATAGTATTTATTTTATAACAATATAATCATAAATGGCACAAAATTAGTGCCGAAATTTTCTGTATAGTGAGCACAACAACCAAAAGTATAGCCCTCTTAAAATCTTGGACTCTATAAATTCTAATAAAATTTCTATCTCATTTGCATAATCCTTCTTACACGTGTTTTGCACGCTATACATATGTGTACCATCTATTTTTAAGTCTTGCTATCTTTATTTTTTTTTAACTCGGATAATCTCTCTTTTTCATTTCTCTTTTCCCAGTCTCCGTCAGAAACGTGTTACGAGCAGTACATATGATGTATGATAAGCATATGCTTGTCTCTATCTGAAAACATGTTATGAGCAGTATATTACGACAAATGTTACATATGTATCTGCTTGTCTTTATCTAAAGAAGTATTTTGGAGTACATTTTAATGTATCACAATCACAAAAACATATGTACAACACCTATCTTAAACGTATTTTACACGTTATACGTGACCTATCTTAAAGAATTTGAACCCATTAATTTTTTTAAATTCTTGTTATCTTTGTTTTCTTTTTTTTGATAAATAAACTACCTTTCCTGCTAGTCTACTTTAAAGGAATATCTTTTGTGAAAGTCGTATCTAACGACTCACTCGATCGTTTTGTGTATTACAGCTCTATTCTCCCAACAAGTAATTTTCAACAGTCACTCAATCCTCTCATTCACTCCAACCTCAAAATCACTCTTTTCTTACTGTCACTCGTTCCTCTCAATCACTCAACACTCGACACTCGCACTCAGTAGGTACATGCGCTCACTGGGGTGTGTACAAACTCCGGAGGGGCTCCTTCAGCCCAAGCGCTATAACAAGCCAATCATGGCATAAATCAATGAAACATGTTACGGCGTGCAGCTCTATCCCATAATATCCTCACAATTAGTCCCTCGACCTCACTCAGTTATCAACCTCTCTGGTCTCTCAGGCTCTCAGAAACCATGATAAACAACCCAAACAGCAATGATATGATGCATCAATAATAAATAATACAGACTGAGATGAAATGTGTAAGTAAATCTGTGACTGAGTGCAAAACAACTATTTAGCAGATAATTCCACAAGTACACGACCTTTGTGGGTCCCAACAGTGTAAACACATGATTTAAACCTGAATTATGGTTCGATTTCTCTAATACGTGGAAAAATATACGGATATCAACAGATTATTCAACTACACAGTTCTATGGAATTGACCAAGTCATAATTTCTACGGTGCATGCCCACACACCCGTCACCTAGCATATGTGTCACCTCAAAACTAATCACATATCACAAAATTCGGGGTTTCATACCCTCAAGACCAAATTTAGAACTGTTACTTACCTCAAACTATGTAATTCTTTATTCTTCAATGCCTTTGCCTCGTGAATCAGCCTCCAAACGCCTTGAATCTAGTCACAAATATTTTGATTCAATCAATACAAATTATAGGAATTAATTCCATATGAAAATACTAATTTTCTAATAAAATCCAAAATTGCACCTAAAATTCACCTGTGGATCCCACGTCTCGGAACCCGACAAAAGTTAAAAATATAAATTCCCATTCAACCACGATTCCAACCATTCAAAATTTACCAAATTCTGACATCAACTCGACATCCAAATCTCAAATTCTTATTTTGGAATCTCTAGGCCCAAATTCTCTAATTTCACCTCAAAAATATGTAATCTAGTCGAAATACTCAATGATAATCCAATATTATTAACTAACAATAATCACAAGTGACTTACCTCAGGATTTCCCATGAATTCTCGCTCAAAATTTGCCTCAACCCGTGTTGGAAATGTCAAAAATATCGGAACTCCTTTGTTTTGTACACTGCCTAATGCTTTCGCACATGCGGCTAATTTTCTCGCTTCTGCGAGGCCGCTTCTGCGGTGGAACTTTCTCTTCTGTGAAGACACGCCAATTCCCCGACTCGTGCACCTGCGCTCAAAAATCCCGCACATGCGGGTGCGCTTCTGCGAACACCTCACCGCGCCTGCAACCACGCAGGTGCGGAAAAAGCTTCGCACCTGCGACCACTGTCCGCCCCAAAGCCTGGCAGCTTCTGCGATGGTCCTTGCGCACCTGCGGTGTCACACTTACTATCAAAGCTTTGCAGGTGCGGTTACACGGGAGGCAAAATTTCCAGATTTTCATAAGTCCAAATTTTCGATTCGTTAATCATCCGAAACTCATCTGAGGCCCCCGATACCTCAACCAAATACACCAACAAGTCCTAAAACATCATACGAACTTAGTCGAGCCTTCAAATCACATCCAACAAAGCTAAAAAATACGAATCACATCCCAATTCAAGCTTAACAAAAACTAACGAATTCCAACTTCTACATTTAATGCCGAAACCTATCAAATCAAGTCCGATTGACCTCGAATTTTGCACACAAGTCATAAATGATATAACGGACCTATTCCAATTTTCAGAATCAGAATCCGACCCGAATATCAAAAAGTCAACCCTTCGATCAAACTTCCAAACTTAAATTTCTATTTTAGCCATTTTAAGCCTAATTTAACTATGGACTTCTAAATAATTTTTCGGATACGCTCCTAAGTCCAAAATCACCATACGGGGCTATTAGAATCATCAAAACTCTATTCCGGGGTCGTTCACACATTAGTCAACATCCGGTCAACATTTTCAATTTGGAGACTAGGATCTCAATTCATTTCAAAATCTCACCGGACCCGGACCAATTTCTCTGTCAAGTCATATAACAACTGTAATGCATAAATTGAAAAATAAATGAGGGAACGGAACTGCAACACTCAAAACGACTGGACGGATCGTTATAAATAGTGCTGAAATTTTTTGTACAAGTGAGCAGAATCTATGTTTGAAACTTATACATGTAAGATATCATATGATTTTTTTCTTAAAAGATAATAACTATATATAATCATAAACGACACAAAAGTAGTGCTGGAATTTTCTGTATATGTGAGCAAAACAACCAAAACTAGCCCTCTTCTAATCTTCAAGCGACTCCACAAATTCCAATAAAGTTTCTGCCTCATTTGCATATTCCTTCTTACACGTGTTTTGCACGTTATACATATGTATACCATCCATTTTTAATTCTTTATATCTTTATTCTTCTCTATTATTTTTCTTTCCCATTGATAAACTCTCTATATCGTTTCTCTTGCTAGTGTCCATCAAAAATATATTACGAACAGCACATAGTATGTATGATAAGTATTTACTTGTCTCTATATGAAAACGTGTTATGAACATAGGCGGATTAAGGATTTAAATTATATGGGTTTAATTTTAAGATTTTTAACATTGAACTCATTATATTTAAAGCTATGAGTTCATATCTATTATTTTTGTAATTTTAATGAATTTTTATATACAAACTTTTACTCAACGTCGAAAGTTATAAGTTCAGTTGAACCCGTAGTAAATACACTACATCCGCCTCTGGTTATGAGTATTACACTAGGATGCATGTATCTACTTGTTTTTTATTTGAAAACGCATTTTGAGCGGTACATAGGATGTAACATATGTAACTGCTTGTCTTTTATCTTAAAACGTATTTAGGCATACATATATACAGTGGCGTACGCAGGAATTTAGGCAAGTGACGGTGTCATCATTTAAAACAGATCGTTTACATTTCAAAATTTTTAATTATCTAACATTAACATTAACTTTTTTAACAAAGTCATTTAAACATACATAAATTATTTTTGAAAAAAAAAAAAAAAAACTTAACCTTAATTAGCTTGTTAGCGAATTGTGGAATGAAGTAATTGGAAGAGAGAGGGCGGGAGGACGGAGGTTGGACTGGTGACTTGATATGAAGTTGAGAAAATGTTAAAGAACAAATAAACAAATAATATGGAATTTCTTTCAAATAATATTATGTAAGAAATTTACTTAGCTTGTCAATTTGAGCAACTTAATGGTAAAAGTAAAAACACATGTCTATCAGGTGTTCATCCAGTGTTCCACGTATCCATGCTCCGAAAGTATGTCGGGGATCCGTCTCACATTCTGTATTTCAGTACAGTACAGCTGGACGGTAATTTGACTTATGATGTGGTGTTGATGGCTATTTTAGACCAACAGGTTCGAAAGCTGAGGTCAAAGAATATAGCATCAGTGAAGGTGCAATGGAGAGGCCAGCCAGTCGGAGAAGCTACCTACGAGACTGAGCAGGAGATGCGGAACAAATATCAACACTTATTTGAGACTCCAGATATTATTCTAAACTCGTTCGAGGACGAACGTTTGTTTAAGATGGGGAGAATGTAACGACCCGGCCAGTCATTTTGAATATTATAACCTCGTTCCCCCATTTACTGCTCAATTTATGTCTTGAAATTGATTTATGACTTATAGGATTAGTTGGTTCGGTTCCGGAAGGAACTCGGATTGAAATGAGACACTTAGTCTTATAATTGAAAATTTAAGTTAGAAAAGTGAATCGGATATGGACTTATATGTAAACGATCTCGGATTTGAATTTTGATAATTTCAATAGCTCTGTATGGTGATTTTGGGCTTAGGAGTGTGTCCGGAATATTATTTGAAAGTCCGTAGAGGAATTAGGCTTGAAATGCCGAAAGTTTAATTTTTTAGAAGTTTGACCGAGGAGTTGACTTTTTGATATCGGGGTCGGAATATTATTCTGAAAATTGTAATACCTATGTTATTTTATTTATGACTTGTGTGCAAAATTTGAGGTCAATCGGACGTGATTTGATAGGTTCCGGAGTCGTTTGTAGAAATTAGAAATCTCTAAGTTCATTAGGCTTGAATTGGGGTGTAATTCATGATTTTAGCGTCGTTTGAGGTAATTTGAGGGTTTGACTAAGTCCGTATGATATTTCAGGACTTGTTGGTATATTTTATCGAGGTACCGAGGGGCTTGGATGAGTTTTGGATGGTTAACGGATCAAAAATTTAAACTTGAACAGCTGCTAGAATTTTTTGATATCTGATGATGTTTCCTTCTACGCGATCGCGTGAATGCGTCTGCGATCGCGTAGGCTTATTTGGTCAGTGAGAGTTTTTGTTCTACACGATCACGTAGGGATATCTGCGATCACGTAGGGTTAATGTGAGGCAGTGGCATTTTGTGCTTCGCGATCGCGTAGCTCTGGAATTTTGTGACTCGCGAACACGTGACGAATGTCGCGTTCGCGTAGAGTAAGTGGAGCGGAGTAGAGTCACGCATTTTGTACTTCGCGATCGCGTGGACTAGTCCACGATCGCTTATGTCTGTGATGTTATGCATCGCGATCGCGTGAGAAAGTCCGCGATCGCGTGGGAAAGTCCGCGATCGCGTAGAGTTAAATCTGGGCGATGGAAATTGTTCTTCGCGATCGCGTGGGATTGTTCGCGATCGCGTAGAGTAAATGTCTGGGCAGAGAGTTTAAGTTCTGAAAATGACGATTTGGAACTCGAATTTAAGGCGATTTTGGGTGATTTTCAGAGGAAACAATGGGGTAAGTGTTCTTAACTCAATATTGGTTAAATTACCCGAATCCATGGTTGTTTTTATCATTTAATTGGTGAATTGAGTTAGGAAAATTTGAAAACCCTCTTGGTTTAAATTGAAGATTTGAGGGTCGAGTTGGGGTCATATTTTGGTAAAATTGTGTGGTTAGACTCGTTGTTGAATGAGCTTTCGAACTTTGTAACTTTTGTTGAGTTCCGAGACTGGGCCCCACGGCGATTTTTGAGGCAATTTTCGGATTTTTATGGAAAATCATTATTTTCTTATAGAATTAATTCCAATGAATTTTATTGACTGAAACGAATTATTTATGACCAGACTCGAGGCGTTTGGAGACATTGCAGCAGAAGAATTTCACGGCTTGATGTAAGTAACAGTTTTAAATCTGGTCCTGAGGGTATGAAACCCCGAATTTTAGTATCATGCGATTATTTTGGAGGTGACGCACATGCTAGGTGACAGGCGTGGGCGTGCACCGAGGGGATTATGACTTGATCCGTCCCGGAAAACTGTAAAATTGAATAATTTATTGTTAGCTATATGCTCTCTATGTGTTGATAAAATTTGATTGTAAATCATGTTGGAAATTATGCTTAGGCTATGTGATAGTACTATTGTAATAGTATATCAAATTTGGAGTTATTTCATTGATTAGGATCAATTTTTAAGCAAAAATGTGTTAGTAGATTTTTACAAAGTAAGTTATTGTGGGTGGATCGCCAGGAATTCAACCAAAAATTCTGAAAATATCTTTGTGATCCGTTAAGATTTTGTCAGAAATTCTATCAAATAAGAAATGGGGATGATTGTCAAGATTTCGCTACCTAATGTTGACCGTGAAGTTATTCTTGGAAAGCTTATCCCAACGGGAACAATTTAAATGGTGTCATAGAATGATCCTATTAGTACAAACCTACCTTTTTTAGGCTGCTATTTATATTTTGTCCTTATTTTAAAAAAGTTTTACAAATATAACTTAACCGCTTCAAGTCATGTCAATCCATCACGATTTGTAAACAAGTATCAGAGTATAGCAACAACCACTCAAAGTGTCCGGACCAAAGTGTGATTCTTTTGAACTTAAAAGACACAAATAGGTAAAAAAACAAAATTGTGTATCATTTTATATATAGCGCGGTTATTCACCAAGTTATACCTTAACGGCACGTTTGTCCGTTAATGTATAGCGCGGTGAATAACCGCACTATATTTGAATTCAAAAAGGGCGGGAGGTATAACGCATCCTATATATGCGCTATACCTACTTAAAAAGGCGGGCCTCCATCTTTCCCGACCAGAAAACCAATGGAGTTCCCCTTTTCCCATTCCAGCGGTACCATTAGAGCCCACCCGTCCCACAAAAAGTATATTCCTCCCGTATTGTAGCAAGCTAACATCGGATCTAAGTGGTTATCGCGTAGTGGATTGCTCGTTTCGGCTCCCAAATCATCAAATCTTCACCTTTCAAAAACAATTTAAATCGAGGTATTCCGACTTACTTTTTGGTAAAACTCATGTATAAAAATTATGTATAAAAAATGCGTATTAGTTATTTTTTACATAGTCTATATTTTTTCATGATTGTTTTGTGATTTAATTAATTTATTTTTTTCGGATTAGATTATTTATGTGCTAAAAAAATTATAAAATAGATAAATTATTATTTTATGAATAATTAATATTATTAGTTGTTATAAAAATATTTATTAGTTATTTTTTATTGTGGTCTATGTTTTTTAGTGATTGTTTTGTGATTTAATTAGTTTGTTATTTTTTATCCGAATTAGATTATTTATGTGCTTAAAAATTAATAAAATAGATAAACTATTATTTTATGAATAATTAATATTATTTGGATTTTATTGTTGTACGTATATTAATATGCGACTTTATTATTATTTAGTGCCCTTTAGTATTATGTTGTACCCGTAATTGTAATATAGTGCCCTTTAGCGTAGTAAAACTGATAATAAATTTTAGCTAATGGTAGTTGACCTGTTCATGGTCATTTTGAGTAGTGTTACTTTAGTAGAAAAATGTTGGAAACTAACATATGAAATATTAATATTGAAAATTTATCAACCTAAATATCTGTTATATAAATATTTACTAAATTATCTTTGTAGTTATTGAAATTAATCATTTAATTATCTGTTAATCCCAAAAATATCTGAAAAAAAGATGATAGTTCAAACACAAACTCTCTCAAATTTTAGTCAACAAATGTAAGAAAATAACATAAAAACAATAATATTTGTCAAACTGAGTATTTTTATATGAATACTTATTAACTATATCATGTATAGTTATAAAAATTAATTATTTAATTTTATTATACCCAAAAATAACTGAGTAAGAAACAAACATATAAAATAATAAACTAACATATAAAATTATATAAGAGACAAACATGAAAAAAAGATGATGGTTCAAACACAAACTCTCTCAAATTTTAGTAAACAAATGTACGAAAATAACATAAAAACAATAATATTTTTCAAACTGAGTATTTTTATATGAATACTTATTAACTATATCATGTATAGTTATAAAAATTAATTATTTAATTTTATTATACCCAAAAATAACTGAGTAAGAAACAAACATATAAAATAATAAATTAACATATAAAATAAGAGACAAACATGTAAAATAATAAACTAACATATAAAATAATAAACTAACATATAAAATAAGAAACAAACATATATCCCTATTTTGCGGAACCTCATTATTTCTCCCGGAACCTGTTCGGATATATAAAACTGCTCCAACCAAACTACCCGATGATTAAGGGATATCCCTATTTTGCGGAACCTCGTTATTGCGAACGTCTTCAGCCTTGACGTACATTTCCAACATTTTTATCATAAGAAGTTTCCGGTGTTCATCCGGAGTCCTAAAAAAACCTGTCAAAGTTTCATCGTTTCTTTTTCATAACGATACCAATCTATCGTACTCTATTGTGAGTGACAACTTAACATGACACTGTGGGGAACAACTATAGCGTACTGAGTTATTCTCCACCACAACCTCAACCCCCAATATAATGGTACCCTAATTTTTCGCTCTTCAGACATTATGACAAAATGAAAAATATAACTTAACAAAGAAATATTTTGGAAGACCTGAAGGATCCAGAATGAATTTTTACCTAATTCTGGAACTCCTTAAATAAGAAAAAATCCAGTCCGAGGGTACAATAATTGAAGTATAGCGCATGCATAGTAGGAGCTATATATTTAGCACATACATAATAAGCGCTATACCCATATAAATTAGTTGGTGGTCAATTAAGTGCAGAAGAATTATTAGTGGGGCAGGACATTTTATATATAGCACGGTTATTCACCGCGCTATATATAAAATGGTACTCAGTTTTGTTTTTTACCTATTTGTGTCATTTAAGTCCAAAAGAACCACACTTTGGTTCCGGAAAGGTCATCTTGCCACATAATATAACAGAGAAAAAGAGCAATGACGATATTGAATGTCAAAACATCCATCACATTATAACTTGAAACAGCTGCAGCTAAAAAATTGCAGAATCTGCATGGACCAAACAAAATGAAGGGCGTAATTAGAGTTTCCTCCAGACTACCGATGAAGCTTAACAAAATTCCAAAGATTTTAACTCATCTTAGAGCTACTTGTCAAAGAAAGAGGGAAAAATATATGGGCAAAAGAAGGTCAAAGCTAAACATTATGACAGCAAACAGACTGAAATCATGAGAACTTTTTTCACCAAATTAAGTTCAAAATTAATAATGAGCAAAGAAGTCTAAATGTCAACAGCCAAAAAAGAGAACCCAAGAAACAACTCATGATAGTATTTCGTCCAACCTAATTTTCTCAATAATATTACACACTTGTGTATCCAGAATTGCTCAACCAACTAGCTTGAAAAATAGCTAGTTCATAAAGCTGACCGACCACTACTAATGACCCTTTTTAACCCTACAAACATTGTTAGATCACATTTGACACCTTGATAGAGTAGTAAATGCAGGTATACCTGAAATGGGTATCTTATTATAAGAACATCAGAATTTCAATGTAGCCCTGAAATTGTGATCTTATGATAACAACAGATTTGCAATGTAGCCCCCTTGACCTGCCTAGAAAAGCAGAGAAATTCTTTTAAATATTAAATGAAAACTTACTTTGCTTTACCAATATCTTCATCTCATCACTGGTTAAAACAATTAATTTTATTCAGACATAGACTACACGCAAAATGATTAGCACTATCGACAAGAAGTTGCTCCGGACCAGTTCAATCTACAAAATACTAACCTATCCAAATATTTGGACCAGATCCAGACTAAGAACTTACTTGTAGTTGATAAACGAAGTATCATGCAATTGTGGGAGCAGATCTAACATATAGCTCCAATGTCCCATTTAAAAGGAATATACTATTCGCTTTCTTTCAAGAAATTATTCTTTTGATAGAACAGTCTCATACGTTTTATTTGTCTAGATAGTCGCTGCCACTTTACCATGACTATGATCTGAATGTGAGACAGTCTACCAACACTAGTTGCCCTTAAATTATCTAAGCAGCATATGCAAGATAAAGAGGAGGAGGAGGAGCGACACATATATCCATCACCCTACTTTCTCTATGCTGATAAGAAGGTACGCAATTAGATGGTACTTAAGAGCTCAATCAACATTCACCATAATAGATATCTTCCATCTGGTTTCGTGCTATCTTTTACTTATTTTTGCTCACACTTATACCACACAAAACAATTACCATTTTGCTTTTGCGATCTTCACACCAACCAAGGAAAGTGGATACATAACATCAAGACATACCAACAACACCACTGAAATTATTCTACTTCTTCGTTTTTACACAGAAAAATGAAAAGAGGAAGATGAAACAGTTCAAAAAGACTTGCCTATCAATTTGAGAACTAAGGATATTTGCAGACCACCATGACCAATTAACCATCTTCATCTGCATATCCCAGAGAAAGAAAAAAGCTACACAAACATCTTTAGGAAGCACGAAATTTCAAACAGCATACATGGGGAAAAGTTCAGAGCCTCTTAAATTAAAAACTTCAAAAAAATATAACAAGCAAACTGGGAGATATTAATGAGACCTCGTGAAATTAACACTGCATAATTCAGTTTTTCTATTCTCTTTTCAATAACTAACAACAATTGAATCCGAACAGTTAAAGCCTCCAAAATACCTAAAATCCGTATTAAACATAAGTTGCAAAATACCAGCATTTCTAATCTATTTCCTTTCTGTAAACATCAAAATATCACTAGCAAAGAGAAAAGCATGTAAATCAAGAAACAAGCATACGCAATCAGCCCACGATGCTCGTCTCCACAAGAAGCCAGCTCAACCAAAAGCCTCGTACAAACCCGTGTGGCCCATACAACAAAAACTCCCGTTAACACCTTGATTACCAATCCACCAGGCAAAAACAGTGAAATCGCGGATAATATCACAATTGGCAACATACAATAGCCAATCAGGCTAACACATCTGTATAAATCCAGGTTCCCATTTCGACCCTCAAGCATATTGAACACTACGTATAGAAACAACGAAGCCACTACAACCCAGCCCAATATTATCCCAAAATGAATCTTTCCAGCTAGTAATTGGAAAAGCCCAAATGACATTAAAAATATAAATGGCCCAGATAAGTCACCGTCTTCATGAAGATCTGATTTAATTTTAAATGGATTGAGAATGGACAGGGTCTTTTGGTAAATTTGCTTTGTGTTGATCCCGAGTTCCTCTAGTAACGGCGGCTCATCTTCAAAGCCAGTTGAGCCGCCGCTGCCGATGGTGGTAGAGGCGAAATGAGGAGTTGAAAATGAAGTGGACGCAGCCACCGAGGTAACGTCGAAGGACATGAAAGGGATGCTACGGTTTGAAGATTTCGGCGGCTGAAACGGCGCTGTCGGAGGACGGCGGTGTTGTGCGCCGACGTTTCCGTCGGAGGGGAAAATAACCGGCGGGACGTTAAATTGTTTCGCCATCGATACGAACTAGTTGGGATCAACTATATGAGATTGTTAATTAGAATAAATTTGGATTAAATTGATATCTAGTGACTTGGGAAGGATCAAAGAGAAACTCAATTGAGCAATTAATTGATTGTAGGGGAAATTAGGGCTTTTGAGAGAGATTGAAATGGAATTGGGAATTGGAAGCTTCGGGTCGTCAAAAGCAGAGGAGATGCAAAGGCACACTATTCAACAGGGTTCATATACTATAGTACTATAATAATAAGTTTAAAATATATTTTAAAATAATTTTCTTAAAACTTGTAGTGATCTTAAAAAAATATTACAGATATTTATGTTGCTATAAATTATTTCATTAAAGATAAAATAAAAAATTTAAAGTTAAATTGTTATCCCCTTCGTTTCAATTTAGATAAGTTAGTTTGACTCTGCACGGATATTAAGAAAAAAAAACTTTTGAAACTTGTGATCTTAAAAACTTAAGAGGTAAAAGTTTTGTGGGGTCGTGACATTTGTGTGGTTATAAAAAAATTTTATTAAGGGTAAAATGGGTAAAATGAAGAGTTTAAAGTTGAACTATTTTCAATTATAGAAATGTATCATTCTTTTTTGAACGAATTAATAAAGAAAGTATGTCATCTAAATTGAAACAAAGGGAGTAATTCCTATCATTCCTATCTCTCTGCAGGTGCCTTGGAAGTGTCATATGTTTGGAAATGATGCTAGGCCTAAAGCTAAGTTTACTATGTGGCTGAAACTACAAGGTAGAATAACAATAATTGATCGACTAGTGGCTTGGGTTTAACAGTTGACCTGACTTGTATACTATGCAAAAACATGTGGAAACAAGGGACTATCTCTTTGCTGAATGTGAATTTGCTAAGTCTGTACGGAAAAGAATAGAGCAATGTGTGACGACCCGCCATGTCACCATGCCACATAGGTACCATTTGACATATATTAATACCATGTGGAAGCTTACATAAAAGGAAAGCTAGTATTTGTGAGAAGATTCTAGAGAAGTATGGATATTTCCTTTGGAAGATCCTAGATGTTTATGGATTTGCTAGGAAAGTCCTTGGAATCTTCTAGGCTTGTAGAGAATTTTAGAGAAAGTCTTTATCTTGTAAATATTAAGAACTTGTGTAACAATTAATATTTACATATTAGCCCCTAGGAGACTAGTATATAAAGGGGGTCATTCAATTGTAATTCATCAAGCAAACAATTCAAGTTCTCTCTAATACAAAGTTTCCTTTAATAATTCTCTTGTGTTCTTTCTACCATTCTCTTAGCGATCTTAAGTGTAGTAAGGCTGACTTGGCATAGCAAGAACATGAGCAAGTTATGCAAGATCGTGAGCGAGTTGTCAAATGCCGCACGTGTACTTAGTTAACTACTAAGGACGTGACAACGTGGTATCAAAGTAAAGGTTGCAACTAAGGGAATGGCGAACACGGAGAAATTAACGTTGCCAACACCCAAGCCAATGTCATCCAAGATGCTGCCGGCAAGAGTGGCCGTAACAAAAAGAGGAATGCCACCAACAAGAGCTAGGAGGTGCCACCCGAAGTTGTGTCAAACGAAGGGCTTACATCCCAAGAGCCATCTGCCACTGAGGCGAGCGAGGATGAAGTGGAGGTCCTACCCGAGGACGTCTCGCTCGGTAAAGAGTGGGTGAGGAAGATGAACGCGGGGATGGACATCGTGGAGATCTTTGGCCAACGCTTGGGGAAGGTGGAAGGAACCCTTAGTGTTCTTGAGAGGCACACTCTTGAAGAGATTGAGAGTATCTGAAATGACTTGGAGGGACGTACACAAACCGAGATGGAGCTAAGGCAAACCATCACTGCCTTAGAGTGCCGACTCATGGAGGCTTTGAGTACTATCGATGCTATGAAGGCAAAGATAGAGTCACTCGAAGAGCATGTTAGTGCTGGCGTGACCGAGGCAGCCAGCAATGTTGTGGTGATGAGGGAGGCCAAGATCGAGGCTCCCAAACCCCCGATGTTCAAAGGTGTTCGTGATGCACAAGAAGTGGAAAACTTCCTCTAGCACTTGGAGAACTACTTCAAGCACGGCAAAGTGAAGAATGACGAGGCCATGATCAACATTGCAGTGTTGTACCTCTCAGAGACTGCCATGCTATGGTGGAGAAGGAAGATGGCCGGCGTGGATAAAGGTCTATGTACTATTAACATGTGGGATCAGTTCAAAGTCGAGTTCAAGCGACTGTTCTTTCCAAACAATGTCTTGTACGAGGCAAGGCGCAAGCTTAAGGAGTTGAAGCAAATAGGGAGCATACGTGTCTATGTCAAGGAGTTCACTACCCTTATGCTTCGAATCCCCAACCTGACCAATGATGACTTGTTGTTCCACTTCATGGACGGGTTGCAAAATTGGGCTAAGCAGGAGTTACAACGCCGACAAGTCGCAAATATAGACCAAGCCATAGTGGAGGCCGAATCATTGATGGATTTTAGGCATGACAAGCACGACAAAGGGAAAGTCAAAGAATCAAAGTTTAACAATGCCAAAGGTGGGGGAGACCGTGGCAAAGGCAAGGAGATATAACAATAATACTACAAGACTCAAGATTCCAAAAAGTTGAGTGGCCGTCAGGGCTACGCCGAGAAGAAGGTGCAGGCCGAGAAGAAGGGATGTTACATATGCGGAGGGCCGCACAGCTTCAGGAATTGTCCCGACCTAAAGAGCCTCACCGCCATGGTCCATGAACGGAAGGAGTAGCCGCAAGCAGAGAGTTCGGGAACCGCACAGTTAGGTATGATCGGATTATGTGGTGCCGTCACGAAGCAATCTATACAACCTACCGAGAATGGCAATCAGTACATGGATCTCATCATCAACAACAAGCCTGCTCGTGCAATGGTAGATACTGGAGCAACTCATAATTTCATGACTGAGGCTGCCGCAAAGAGACTAGAATTGAAGCTTGCTCCAACTAACTCTCGCGTCAAGACTGTGAATGCCGAGGTACAGAATGCTCGTGGGGTATCTAATGGAGTTGGTGTCAAATTGGGAACTTAGAAAGGTATGACAAACTTTACTGTAACCGTTATGGATATCTTTGACATCATATTGGGGCAAGAGTTCTTTAGACATTGTCATACTTTGATCGATCCCTACCTCCAACATCTCTTGGTTATAGAGCGAGAAGGAGTTTGTATGGTACCTACAATGACTATGCCACACGGACAGATCCAAGCACAACTCTCAGCTATGCAGGTTATCAAGGGGATCAAGAAGGGGGAGCCGACGTTCGTGGCAACCATTATAAGTCTGGAGGAAGAAAAGAGTTTTCAACAGACACTGCCGCCTTGCATAGAGAAATTGCTTGAGAAAAATAAAGACGTCATGCCCGAGGAGTTGCCTAAGCATTTACCGCCTAGGCGAAAGGTGGATCACAAGATTGAGTTGGAGCCAGGGGCTAAGCCACCCGCATTTGCCCCATATCGTATGGCACAGCCCGAGCTAGAAGAGCTCAGGAAACAATAAAAATAGCTGCTAGATGTTGGTCATATTCGCCCATCAAAGGCACCTTTCGGCGCACCAGTATTGTTCCAGAAGAAGAAGGATGGATCACTACGCTTGTGCATAGACTACCGAGCACTTAATAAGGTCACAGTGAAGAATAAGTACCCGATTCCTCCCATTGCTGACTTGTTTGATAGACTTGGGCAAGCCAAGTATTTTACCAAGGTGGATCTTCGCAAGGGCTACTACCAGGTTCGCATTGCAGAAGGGGATGAGCCAAAGACAGCATGTGTGACGAGATATGGAGACTTTGAGTGGTTGGTGATGCCCTTCGGCTTAACCAATGCACCAGCCACATTTTGCACCCTTATGAACAAGATTTTTCATCCCTACCTTGATCAGTTCGTGGTAGTCTACCTAGACGACATAGTCATCTACAGCAACACCTTGGAGGAGCACATGGAGAACTTAAGGAAAGTTTTTCAAGTCTTGTGGGAGAACGAGTTGTACATCAAGAGGGAGAAATATGAGTTTGCACGATCAAAGGTGCACTTCTTAGGCCATGTTATTAGCAATGTCGAGCTACACATGGACGAGGCTAAGGTACGTGCTATCCAGGAGTGGGAGGCACCTATAAAGGTAACTGAATTGAGATCTTTCCTTGGCCTTGTTAACTACTATCGTCGGTTCATCAGTGGCTACTCAGCAAAGGTCGCACCATTGACTAAGTTTCTAAAGAAGAACAATCCATGGGTTTGGACGGAGCATTGTCAAAGGGCGTTTGAAGACCTCAAGGCATCTGTAATAGAGGAGCAAGTCTTGGCATTACCTGACTTTGCCAAGACATTTGAGGTGCATACAGATGCCTCAGATTTTGCCATTAGGGGTGTCCTGATGCAGGATAAGCATCCCATAGCATTTGAGAGCCGCAAGTTAAATGAGAGAGAGCGACGTTACACAGTGCAAAAGAAGGAGATGACTGCTATTGTGCATTGCCTTCGTACATGGCGACATTATTTGCTTGGGTCGAGGTTCGTGGTCAAGACCGACAATGTAGCTACTAGCTAATTTCAGACGCAGAAGAAGCTTAACCCAAAACAGGCTCGGTGGCAGGATTTCTTGGCCGAATTTGATTATGTGTTGGAGTATAAGTCGGGCAAAGGTAACGTTATAGCCGATGCCTTGAGCCGAAAATACGAGCTTACTGCAATCACTTCAACAAGATAGGACATTCGCGAGGCTATAAAAGAATGCATGCAACATGATCCAGCAGCCAAACAGCTTATCGAGTTAGCCAACCAGGGCAATACGAGACGTTTTTGGGTCGAAGACGGCCTACTACTTACCATAGGTCGGCGAGTCTACGTGCCTAAGTTTGGAGACATTAGACGGCAGATTATAAGGGAGAGTCATGATACAATGTGGGCTGGTCATCCAGGCCAACGTCGCACTAGGGCCTTGGTTGAATTAGTCTACTATTGGCCACGCATGCGAGATGACATAGAGTGTTATGTGCAGACTTGTCTTGTCTGTCAACAGGACAAGGTTGAGCAACAAAAACCTGGAGGACTTTTGGAGCCACTACCAGTTGCAGAGCGTCCATGGGAGAGCGTGACTATGGACTTTATCACTTGCCTACCGAAGTCTGACGGTTATGGTACTATTATGGTGGTCGTGGATAGATTTTCCAAATATGCCACCTTCATGCCTGCCACACCAGGTTGCACTGCCAAGGAAGCCGCCAAGCTATTCTTTAAGAATGTGGTGAAGTATTGGGGCTTACCAAGGCATATTATCAGTGATCGAGACCCCCGTTTTACTGGGAACTTTTGGAGAGAATTATTCGACATACTTGGCACGGAACTGCACTTTTCCACTAGTTTCCACCCACAGACAGATGGACAAACGGAACGGGTCAATGCCTTACTAGAATGCTACTTGAGGCATTATGTAAGCGCGCATCAGAAAGATTGGTCAAGGCTCCTAGACATCGCCCAATTCTCTTATAACTTGCAGCGGAGTGAGTCCACAGGACGGACACCATTTGAGCTAGCCACAGGCCAACAGCCACAAACTCCACATTCATTACCAGCCACGTTCGAGGGAAAGAGTTTGGGGGCTTATCATATGGCCAAAGGATGGGAGGAGCAGCTTGACACTGCTAAGTCCTACTTGGATAAGGCAGCTAAGAAGATGAAGAAGTTTGCAGATCGTAAGCGGCGTCCCACGGACTATAGAGTTGGGGACATGGTCATGGTGAAGTTTAATCCAAGACAGTTTAAGGCACTACGGGGCATGCATCAGAATCTGATTCGCAAGTATGAGGGGCCATTTAAGATAGTCGCCAAGGTAGGCAAGATCTCATACAAGCTTGACATGCCATCATATCTTAAGATCTACCCTGTCTTCCATGCCAGCATGCTTAAGCCATATCATGAAGACAAGGATGATCCAAGTAGGGGCCAATCAAGTCGAGCGCCTATTACTATCACTGCCTCGCACGACCGGGAGATTGAGGCTATTATTGATTACCAGGCCAGGCGAAAACAAGGGCAAAAAGCCACCGCAATGTTCCTCGTCCATTGGAAGGGGCAATCACCGGAGGAGGCCACATGGGAACGCTATGAAGATTTATGGCAATTCAAAGATAAGATCCGAGAGTTTATGCAGCAACATTGCGCCGCGGTCGTCGCAACATTAGGTGGGGGAGAGTGTGATGACTCGCCATGTCATCATGCCACATAAGCGCCATTTGGCATATATTAATGCCATGTGGAAGCTTACATAGGAGGAATGCTTGCATTTGTGAGAAGATTCTAGAGAAGTATGGACATTTCCTTTGGAAGATCCTAGATGTTTATGGATTTGCTAGGAAAGTCCTTGGAATCTTCTAGGCTTGTAGAGAATTCTAGAGAAAGCCCTTATCTTGTAAATATTAAGGACTTGTGTAACAATTAATATTTGCACACTAGCCCCTAGGAGACTAATATATAAAGGAGGCCATTCATTTGTAATTCATCAAGCAAACAATTCAAGTTTTCTCTAATACAAAGCTTCCTTTAACAATTCTCTTGTGTTCTTTCTACCATTCTCTTAGCGATCTTGAGTGTAGTAAGGCTGACTTGGCATACCAAGAACGTGAGAAAATTGTCAAGTGCCGCACGTGTACTTAGTTAACGACTAAGGACGTGACTATGAGCCCTAATAAATTATGTTTCTCTTCTATATATAGGTATCTTTTCGAGGTCCCAAAGGTAATTTGCCAACTCTTCAAATGTGTCTTCTACCGTAGCCACATTTGGTACATATATACGACTATAAAATCAAGTGGTGTCATTCGACAGCACATGCCAACATTATTTGAAAAATAATGCAAAATTAACATTAATTTGTTATAGAAACTAAAGTCTTTGAATCACAAAATGCCAAATTTAATTTTAATACTATACAGATTGATCATTAACAATAGGTCAACATTGCTTGAACAATCCTCGTGCACACCACAGTCCATTGGTGCTTGAGGACCAGGGGCGGAGGCAGAAGCTGAGATATGAGTTCAGCTAAATATAGTAACTTTTGTTCAAACAATATATTTTGGGTCAAATTCATTATTATAAATATCAAATTTAGAACTCAATCATTAGTACTTGAAGTTATTATTCTAAAATTCAAAATCTATAAAGTTAAAATCTTGACTCTGTCCTGAATGATAACTCATCCAAGTTCACCCTTCAATGAAATTCCTTGTAGTTAACTCGATTTGTCAAGAATATAGATTAGGGGATCGATTTTTTCAAGATTGAAATTAAGCATATCTGAAATGGATGGCTTAAAGAAAAATGATTTTTTCATGTCCTTAGGAAAAAGAGGAGAATAAGAATATTTTATTATTTATCTTTCGGTTCACGAGCTTGTACTGCATAAAGGACATAGTACTACATTACAAAGTGCATGTACTACTACTAGTCTATTACCATATAGAAAAGAAAAAGGAAAAACAGGAAGAAGGATTTTGTACAGCTATAAAAATTGATTAAGTTTTGTTGAGGAAAATCAATGTTAGGTCCAACGAATACCTCTTTCTTTTCTTTATTTATATATGCATCTTATTCTAAAGCTAATTTGTTCGATTAATTTTGATTCATACTGAGTTGGTCACTCAAAGGTAAAACACTACTCAATCATTAGAACGTTCTCTATTTTTCAGATTTAAATTCGAGACTTTTGTAAAAGAATGTCATTTATCTAAATAGAAATCATATGTCCATTGAACATTGTAAGTATATATAATACTCTTAATTTAAATGTATATGTGTATATATTAAAGCTTGATATTATTTTTAAAAAGTGTTCGACCAAATATTTTAAAAAATTAAGTGAGTGATTCTAAGTAATAAAATTAAATTTTTTAACTTCTCGTTGAAAAGATTAACCGAACACAAAATTATTTCTTTGATACTAACATAACATTTCTCTAATGATTAAATTAAACACAAACTGTTATTCTCTTAAAATACCTTTCTAAAATCAATTTTGACAACAACAAAAGAAAACACTTGCTAAATTTACCAGATTTTAGAAATTTAGCCAAATAAGCAATTATTTTTTTAAAAAATAAACTGATGTATTGTGTTAACTGGTGGGTCAACTAACTAAATCAAATCCCAAATTAACGGTTTCCTTATATAATTGTTTTTCAAATAGAAAGAAAATAAGAAAGAAACTTTTTTTCCTTTTGTATAAATAGCAGGCCTTTGACACCTCTCATATCACACCATTCAAAGGTCCAATTTTTCTCTCTTGACTTTTTGTATTAAACCATTTTTTTCCTTCAAAAACCTCTCAAGTTTCTTCTCATCATCATGTCTCAGGTACTTTAATTTTCCTATTCTTTTCAAATTAGTAAATTTTAAATAATAATTTTATTTGTTCTGTGAAGGGGTTGAAGAAATTTGGATGGTCAGTAGGAATTTCGATTTGGATTTGGAATGAATTTGTTGTTACAATGGGAAGAAAATCCCCAACTCGTTTGAGATTAAAGTGTAGTTGATTGATTGATTGAATGGGATGAAAATCACTCTTACATGATTATGAGTTTTTTTCCTCTTCTTTTCAATGTTCAGGCTTCAGTTTTTCTCTTCCATATGCAGATAAACTAAGTCGAAGATTCAAATATTGGTTTTTATATGCTGTCTGACTTTGTTAATCTTAAAGAGTAATCTTGAAATAATTAATTGAAGGGTTGGGTAGGCTTTACCTGTTTAGTGGGGATTTGATCTGGCTCATTCTTATTTCAGCTGATGAGATATGGTTTTGGAATGAATTTGTTGTTTTAATAGGAAAAAAAATCACTCTTGACATGATTATGAGCTATGACTGTTTGAAGATGAATGAATTTCTTTGTGTTTACGACTGTGTTTGGTAGCTGTATTCAACTATTAATTGGGTAGTTAAGTAGTTACGTTCCTGAGTATCTAGAAAGCGATGTTGATCTAGAATAGAAAGAGAATCTTGCTGTTCCAACTCGTGTCGATGATGGATCTCTTAGTAGTAGAAGTTGTAGTTGAATTGATTCAAACAGTGCTTGTTAACAAGATCTTCTCAAAGAAACAAGAAAGGAATTAATTGATGAATTTGAATGAAGGAACACAGTTTTTCTTCTTTTGGATTTGACTAAGTGTCCCTTAAGTATTTCACTTAGACTAAACTGGTCCCATAAGTGTCATGGTTCACAGATATCTACCTTCAAATATAAAAAAAATTGTCGAAGATAAACTCGAAATCTGAAACAGACTCTCAGTTTCTTCTTTTGGTTGGGGGAGGAAGGGGGGGGGGGGTCATCTGATACCA
>AWOL01S0126693.1:0-28707 GCA_000715115.1 Nicotiana otophora | reverse complement strand
GGGGGGGGGGGGGGGTCATCTGATACCACAGTCGCTAAACGTTATATAAAGTTGAGCATCATACGTTCAACGGTTGTTGTGAGTCTTGTGACACTTGAAAACAGTGGCGAAAGCAGGATTTTCACCGAGAGGATTCGAAAAATAAAAATAGTAAATACGCGAAGAAGCTAAGGGGATTCAACATCTAATATATGTACATGGAAAAAAATATCAACCTTATATACATAGTATAATTTTCGGGCGAAGGGGGTTAGCCCCACCTAGCTGCGCCCTTTCTAGTAAAGATTTAAACAGTAAGTAGCTTAAACTTACAAAAGCCTCATGCCGTGGAGCCTAGTTGATGAATGTGCTATTTTTATGCTATGCTATCATAACTCTACATCTCTGCAACTGTCAATTTAATGCAAATTTTTTTACCATTGTGATGGCAGACTGTTGTTCTCAAGGTTGGCATGTCATGCCAAGGCTGTGTCGGGGCTGTAAAGAGGGTATTGGGGAAAATGGAAGGTAAACAGCTATACTAGGATTATTCTTAGTGCTTTACAACATTTAACTTACTGGCCTCCTATGTATGATTGCCATGACAAGATCAGTTTTAAGATTATTCCTTAATACTATCAGAATATATTGCTCCCTTAGTTTCATTTTATGTGAGCCTGTTCCCAAGAAAATGATACCTTTCTATATTTAGAAACTCTTTGACTTTAAACTTCCTATTCTACACTTGATGACATGCTCGTATGATCATTGAAATGTCATGACGTCATGACACGTTTAAAACCATAAGTTCTAAGGGTATAGTATGTGTCAAGTCTTTATTTCTTTCTTGAACTTTGTCCCCTGTCAAACACAGTCATATAAGATGAAACAAGGGATTGAGATTTTCTTCTGATTCTCTATTAACTGAATACATCATAGCATTACTTTTGTCATATGGACGCTTTCTATTGTGTATTCTCTCATGCACTGCTGCAAAGGCCAGAGTACACATGCTTGCTTGCTTCTTATTTTATGGGAAAAGTTATCTTGTCATATCTGCATATCTCTGAAAAAACATCAGCTCTGGTTGGTTCATCCATCTTCGCGTAAACTATGAAATTGTTGTTTATAGTCTATTCTATAAGTAGAACTGACCAAGAATGCTCCTCTATAGTCCTCGTCATCTTTCTTACTCAGTCAGTCACCCTACACCATATGCCAAATTTTCCTTCTTTTGACTGCTAACTCAATTACCGATCGGAATCTTCTCCATTCTGCTAAAGGGCTTTATCAAGAAGCCTGAGATTATTGGATAGCATTATGCACGACTAAAGAACGAGAGCTTGAGTCGCTTATTTGCTTATAGTCTCATAACAGATAAATATCAGTAAAATATCGACTCATGTTTTCTTTATAAACCATCTTTCAGGTGTAGAAAACTTTGACATTGATCTGAAGGAGCAAAAAGTGACTGTAAAGGGCAATGTTCAACCAGAAGCTGTTCTCCAGACCGTCTCAAAGACTGGAAAACCAACATCTTTCTGGGAAGCAGGGGAACCGGCTCAAACAGAAGAAAAGCCTGCAGAAGCTGTTGGTACAGCTTGATGGTGTCTAATGGCCTGGAATTGTATGTTAAGGCTTGAGCTTTATACGACTTTGTCAAGATTTCCTGTGTGTAATATGAGGCTTTAACAGTTTTAATCTAAAATTGCAATAAGCTCTTGAGCATTTGGTGTTGTTTTCTTTGATATAGATAGCAAGTGCATGTTAAACATCTGAGAAAACCAAATGTAGGTGTTTGTAAGAGAAATCGAAGGATAAACAGGGTGATCTTATCGATAACTGTAATTGGGTGTTTGAATCTGTTAAGCAATTTGAGAAAACAAATTTGTCAGGAATTTAATTCAAGTACCTTAAATAAATGCTTCCTTTAGGTATATGTGATGGAACCTCCTGCATTGGTTTAACGATTGGATTCCTTGCTTAGTTTTCTCTTTCTCTGTTGAGGGAAGATGTTCCAAGGTTTCATTCTTGATTGAAACACACATAACCAAATTCACATGATCATACAACAATAATTATACACTTTAATCTCTAGCAAGTCGTAATAGATTATTCGAAAACTCACTTCTATATCGAGAGTATTCATCATAAATTTACTAGTTTTATGCTAATTTATGCTGACAATGTGAGCTAGCTCCCAAGGGCAGAATTAAATCATTCTCATTATCGTATCTCTGATAAATTATCCAAGTCTCATATCATAGCAAATGATTCTGATTACAGTGTAATTACTAGATGACCAGTATTTATATGTCATAGAAATGGAGCTGTTGTAGGGACAGCCAAGTCCAAGAAGTTTTCAACATTACAGTTGCTAGTATCGACAATCATGTTCTATTTTAAGCTACTAAACGATTTCAACCAATTTGAAAATTTGTCATCTCTTAAACTATATATTGTAAGTTTGATTCCAATTGTGCATTCTACATGTTATTGGGTCTAGGTAACCTTTCATATAGCCATTATACCTATAGAAAACTACTCATTTCAATGGTCAAGGTTGTATATGATTTTTATTTTTTTTAAACTGTGGTGTCCGGACCAACTTGCACACACTTTGGCTATTCCATTATATGTCACCAGCAGAATCGCGTAACTGGGAGTACTAAGGCTTAGGCAAATGAGAAGAAATCACCTCGCATTTTTCGACTATGCTGGAATCTGAACTCTGTTCTCCCACGTATTTTAACCAATTTCATTGACTGATACGTCATACCTTTGTATGGTTTCATTGTTGTAAATCCGTGGAAGCATCACATATTTTGGTTGACCAATTTCAAACTAACAGCGAAAAATACAGCTCAACACATAACAAAACAAGTCTTGGCATATTTAACCGTCTCTGACACAACTCACAAGCATTTTTTAAGTAGCAGAGAGCAGGTGGAACATTGCTACTTGTTATATAATAGGGAATTCAGTTAGTGGTATAAGTTATCAGGAAATATTTAATCAGATAAAAAAAAGTCAAGACTTCTTAAAACTTATAATACGGAGTTGACATTCAATATCTGTACCAGAAAGAGAACATAGTGGCTACCAACTAACTAATCAAATAAAGAAGCAAATTTGACCTTCAAATGGAATTTGTTTATACATTAAGAAACTTATGTAAATTTTTGGTTCTCACAATTTGCCTATAGATTTTGCATTGTGACTCAAGTTATCCAGAACCAGGAATCTCCTGCTTTTCTGCCAACAGCTATTTTTACCTCATTAACATTTGATAATTAGTTAAAAGTTAATCAATTTCCGTTCAGGTAAACCACAGTAAATCAATTCAGATTCTTGGTTATTGATCATCTCAGCTTCGCTAAAAGCACTATTATACGGTCATTCGCTGAAGGAAAAGGACTGTCAACTTAAACTTTTCATGGATATAATAAAGTGGTAGCTGTTGAACTCTTCAAAGTTGATAGAAACTAAAGAAAACTTCAACCTTTGCAGTTAGTATTACAGGCAATCATGTTCTGTTTTAATATTGACATAAGAT
Organism: Nicotiana otophora; assembly: GCA_000715115.1. Classification (NCBI taxonomy): domain Eukaryota; kingdom Viridiplantae; phylum Streptophyta; class Magnoliopsida; order Solanales; family Solanaceae; genus Nicotiana; species Nicotiana otophora. The sequence goes on along the minus strand of AWOL01S0126693.1, from coordinate 25,172 downwards.
TTCTTCATTATGTGCTGGAAATAGCTACAAGGCATATTGCAAACTATAAAAGCTCCAAAGTATACATAATATTATACATAACCTGAGGAGAGAAACTAGAGAAAAAAGCCAAAGTAGCTAGCTGCTCTTGAGCCACAAAGAATGGATTCAAAGGGCTATAATTGTTCAGTTATTGCACTAGTTTCTTGCCTGGTTTTATCCCTTTCAGTCTCTTCCTTGGCCAAAAAACAACCACACTGTCCACTTAAAGTAGGTTTCTATCAACATACTTGTCCCTCTGCTGAATCCATTGTGAGAAATGTTGTGTACAAAGCCGTTTCGCGTAATCCAGGCATAGCTGCTGGCCTTATCAGGCTACATTTTCATGACTGCTTTGTGAGGGTATGTTATGCCCTTCTGTCTAACATGATACTGTTCTATTAATAATTTCATTATTTCCTTAATTTTTCCTGCATGTTAAACTGTGTGACCATTTCATGTAAACTCATAAGCTGTTAAAGAGAGCACAATGTTACTTACCTAATTATATTATGTCTCAACACACCCCTCATGTGTGAGCCTGGTTAGCTTTCATGGACTAAATATGCGGAAATTTTTTATTTTTTGGTGGCGGTGAGATTTGAACTCACGATCTTGACTTGCTCTGTTACCATCTTGAATTGTGTGATCGTCTCATTAAGCCTTTAAATGAGGTTGTCACATAGTTCAACAAGTGCTACGCTTGATAATTTCATCATCAACTTAATATTGTTTTCTGCATTTTATGTACTTTAGGGATGTGATGCATCTGTGCTATTGGATGGACCAAATTCAGAAAAGGAAAGTGTAGCGAACAAAAACAGCTTACGAGGTTTTGAAGTGATTGATGCAGCTAAAGCTAAGCTTGAGGCTGCATGCCCGGGAACTGTCTCGTGTGCAGACATTCTCGCCTTTGCTGCTCGTGACAGTTCTTACAAAGTTGGGAAAATAAACTATGCTGTCCAAGCAGGACGTCGCGATGGGCGTGTTTCTATCAAGGACGAGGCCTTAGCCAATCTTCCCTCTCCATTTGTTGGGGTCAAGGAACTGATCAAGAATTTTGCAAGAAAAGGGATGTCGGTTGATGAAATGGTGACCCTCTCTGGTGCACATTCTATTGGTATTGCTCATTGTGCTATTTTTGCAAGTCGACTATACCCTCAAAACAAGCAACAAAATCTGCCAATTGATCCTGAATATGCAAAAATGTTAAAGTCCATTTGCCCGCCAGAAGCACTTACAAATGGAACAGGAGTCGCTAACCCTGCTAATCTTGATGTTCTAACACCAAACAAATTGGATAATAGATACTACATGGATTTGAAGAGTAAGAAGGGGCTATTAGTTTCTGATCAAACATTGATGAGTAATATTAAAACTGCGAAAATGGTGAACTTCAACGCGAGATATGGCCGCGTGTGGGGTAAGAAATTTGCAGATGCAATGGTGCATATGGGTACCTTGGATGTTCTCACAGGGTGGAAGGGTGAAATCAGGAAGAACTGCCATTTTGTTAACTAATTTGTCATTGTGAGATCAGGAAGAATTGCCATGTTGTTGTTATTATTTTTGTTCTTTTTTATTTATAACGGCGCTGTTCGGGTCAGCTTATGTTCATCTTGGCTATATCAGTGGCTTCTGCTATCTTCCACCGGCACAAGCACCAGGTAATATGGCAGGAAGAACTGCTATATTATGTTGTGAACTAATTTGTCATTCTTTTGTCTTATGAGTTTTGTAAAGGTTTCAAGTACTATTTCAGTCTTCTTTTTATGGTTTTTGTGAGTTGTAAACATCCTACTGATACTGAAGTAAGGATCGATGGTTCAATCTTTGTTGAATTATTACAGATGAATCTTCTTAATAAACTTATTCCTGATTGAAAGTCTCCAAAAGAAAGAGTTATTACTTCTTTTCATACTTTGAATTACTTCAGTTTAAACTAGTGTCATACACTGCAAAAAAATTGGCAAGTACAAAAGTTATTGAAACAGGATTTATCGCGAAAAACAAAGTATAGATAAAGTTAGATCTCTTTGGGCTAAACCAGCCCAAAGATACTCTTAATATGATATGATATTTTTCGTTTTAGGCCAAGTCTGAAAACCTTATATGTATGCTACCAAACTTTTCAACTATCAATATGAGACTTTGTTTGCACCCCAACAATTTCCTCTCGAACTAAGTTCCATGTGGCCCACTACCACGGTTGTTAGAGTATTATAGCAACTGAAGTACGCAACGATATGGCAACTGAAGTACGCAACAAGCTTTTTCTTGTGTGCGCACCGCCCGCATCAATGACTCTTAATATAATGTGATATTGTCTGCTTTGGGCTAAGCCCGCAAGGTTTTCCTCAAAGGCCTCACACCATCAAGAAATCCCTACACCTTATATGTAGGCTTCCGATCTTTTCACTATCACTATGGAACTTTGTTCGCACACTTAACACAACTCAAACTAAATTCTAGATTCGCCACTTATGGCATTATTATCCAATCCAGATGCAAAGTGGTGAACTCAAATCACTTAGACGATGGCCTGTTTGCTTTTTTTTAGTTCTAAAATTGGTGTATTTACCTAAATTTATAAGAACAGCTTCCAAGTTCTTATTTTTATATTAATTAAAGCCAATCACCCAGGTTGTCACCTCTTATGGTGTTGGGGGGTTTGGCTAGACCCCTACCATATTTATTCCTACAAAACAATGGTGTAAGAACAAAGGAGGGGGACATGACCTGACCTCGAGAAGTAATACAAGATTAACCTAAGCCAATCTTCAAATACATGAGAGGTTAACTACTATACATATACCTCTCATTTTCTACAGTAAATGGTTCAACTTACAAAAAAATTAGCTTTGTCATACCTAGTTCTAAAACTAGGAAGTTGCCACTTATCTAGTTGAAAAGGTCATTTTACATTTCCTGGTAGTTGTTGGAAACAGTAGAAGAAGGCAGTGATTCCACTAGTCGTAGCGTTTTTTGGCCAACATATCAACCACTTGATTAGCTTCTCTGTAACAATGCGAAATGTTTACTTCTGCTTGGCTCATCATATCGGCAATCTCTTCAATGAGTCTCTTCATTTTGAGATTGTTGGTGCTTCTATCTAAGAGCATATTGACAACTATCTGTGAGTCGATCTCAAGATAGATGTCATTATACCCTCGCTGTATGCACCACTATATACCCACCTTCGCAGCCATGGCTTCGGTGATATTGTTGTTGTTGCTCTGAACTGGTAAAGAAAATGCCATAATCAGATTTCCTTGGTCGTTCCTTACGGATCCTCCTATACATGCTCTGCTAGTTTCTTTGACAAAACTTCCATCGGTGTTGACTTTAATTTTTCTGGTGGGAGGCTTCTGCCAAATAACTTGTTTCACTATGGGAGTTGGTCTCCATAGCTCCACTTCTTCGCAAAAAATAGGCCAAGTCCCTGCTGTATTGCAGCCGGGGGAGGCCATATTCAAGGTTGCCTGTATGGTCCAGCTTATTTGTTGCTCCATTTTCCTCACCAAGAATCTTTTTTGTTCTCCATATCTGCTCGAACACCAACTTCTCCATATTTCCCAACATATTGCTAACGATACAACATCGAGTATGAATTTGTGTATATTGTTCTTTGTCTGTACTTCCCACTAGGGGTGTACATGGATCGGGTTGGTTCGGTTTTATTAAAATCAAATCAAACTAACTATATCGGTTTGAATTTGTTCGGTTTCGTCGGATTTTCGGATATTTTGTTACATGAATAATATGTCAATCTTACTTTGTTAAATTTTTGATAAGTAAATATATGTTTAATAAAAATTAAAAAATTGACAAACATATGATCCATTAAAATATTCTTACGGGAGAATTTTCTTAGTAGCACATGATAGTTATTTTTTTAATTGTCTCACAATAAATTTTCGTTGATGTACACTTTCAAAGTTATCCGAATTTAAAAATTAAACATAAAAATCAGTATGATATCTAAATAATGATATATTCTATTTAATTTTCAATTATCGAAATACCACTCCAAATTCAAAAAATGATATAAGAATCTAATAGATCTTGACATATGAATATCAAAAAACGAAGAGATAAACATATTTCAACAATACTTGATAAGCAAGTGATTATACAACATATTATTTAAAGTTAATAAAAATAGAGTACTTCATATTCTATTAAATATTACATCCCATAAGAGAATCCCAAATATTTATAGGCATTTTAAAAAAAATAAATTTTATATAAAGTCTTAAAAGTATATATAAATTTATATATTTATATGTCGGTGTGGTTCAGGTTTGTTTACTCAATACCAAATCAAATCAAACCAAAACTCATCGGAGTTTTGTAATCGGTTTGGTTTGACTTTTCGATTTGATGTGATTTTCCGGCTCGATTTGTATACCCCCTACTTCCCACCACGTTTTGAAGATGCTTCTAATATTCCAGCGTTCATGCTTAAATCCCAAAGGCGCCCCGAAGATATTCCAGAGATATTGAGCGGCATCACCCTCAATGAAGACATGTTGGATTGTGTCTTTTCTCGGATGCATCTAGAAACAATATGGTTACCAAATTTAGAAATAATCTCATCAAAAGGAAGCTTACAAAGGTAAAGTCTCTGAGCCAAGAAAGAAAATTTTTGAAGGGAATGTTGTTGTGCCACGTGTTATTTAAAGCAGCATTCTTTGGATTCTTGTTCCTAATTAGTTGCCAAGCACTTTTGTTGGAGTAATGACCGTCTGTAGAAGCATCCCAAACATCATAGTCTTCTTTGTTTTGGTTTCCAATTTCTATTTCACTAATTAGAGTAGTTGTCTGCTCATGGAGTGTATTTTTCAGTTTTTCCATGTCCCATTTTCCCTCTATGATGAACTCCCTTACTATTGTAGTCTTACTCTTTCTTCTATCTGGAAATTGTTTGGCTAGAGCTCCCTTTCCAGACCAATTGTCCCACCAAAAATTATATTTTCCTTCATTAATTTTTCATATCATGTTGTTTTTCACCTTTTCCCTCATTTGAGTCATGTGTTTCCAAGCATGCGAGTTCCCTAAAGTCCAAACTTTGGCCACTGGATGAGCTCTAATACAATATTTGGATCTTAGGTAAGTTGCTCACAGAGAGTTTTGAGTTCTAAATCTCTACCACCTTTTTATAGTTAATGTGTTGCTAATATCTTCCACGGATCTTATGCCAATATAACTTTCATCTTTTGATAGACATAAATTCTTCCAAGATCTCCAATGATACTTATTTTTATGCTCATGAGTGCCCCAAAAGAATTTAGCAAAGTGTTTTTCAATCCATTTCAGCGTACCCTTTGGAGGGCTCATAGCGAAAGAGTGTATATTGGCAATGATTGAAGTACACTTTTGATGAGTACCATTCTTCCACCACATGAAAGCATCCTGCCTTGCTATCCATTCAACCTTTTGACAATTTTGGTGACCATGGAGTCAAAATGAGAGAGTTTCTTCCTCCCTACATACAAAGAGCATCCCAGATAACTGAAGGGAAAGTTTTTCTCCATGAAACCTGTTACTTCCCTAATTCTATTAATTCTTGTGCTCTAGCTTTAGGATCTGTGAGGAAGAAACTTTTATCATTGTTCACTTTTTGCCCTGAAGCTTTTTCATAGTTGCGAATTTGTTTCATGATTAGCCTCACCGAATTGTTATTCCCTCCATTGAAGATCACTATATCGTCTGCATAGGCTAAATGGTTAATTTTAGGGCCCCTATGTTGCATGTAGAAAGGTGTGAAATTTGGATCAAAGTGAAGCTGGTTAAGGAATCTGGAAAGGACTTCAACTGCTATTATGAATAGAGATGGGGAGAGAGGGTCCCCTTGCTTAAGCCCCTGAGATGAGGTAAAAAAAGCCCTTCTTGGTCCCGTTGATGACTATTGAGTACCATGCATCTGAGATTAGTCTCCAGATAATATCAATCCATACCTCTGCAAAGCCAAACTTTCTCATGACTGCAGGCAAAAAAGACTAAGACAATCTATCATATGCTTTGGTCATATCTAGCTTAATAACTATGTTACTCCCTCTGTTATCTTTGATTATACCTTGAATGATTTCTTGAGCCAGCGTCACTTTTTCAGTAATGATCCTACCCTTCACAAAACCACTTTGATTATCAAAAATTAATTTGGGTAAGAAGGTGTTGAGTCTACTAGCCAAGAATTTAGAAATGATCTTGGTGGTAAAATTAGTCAAACTGATTGGTCTCAGTTCAGAGAAGTTGGATATAGACTCAACCTTAAGAATAAGGATTAGGCAAGAGTGAGAGTAGAACTTGGTCAAATTTCTATCATTAAAGAATGTCTGTACAAAAGCCACAATATCCTCTTTGATAACCTCCCAACAAGTTTGATAGAATACCCCATTGAAACCATCTGGACCAGTTGCACTTTGTGCACTGAGGTTGAAAACTGCTTCTCTAACCTCGTGGATGTCTGGAATAGATGTCAAATAATCATGATCATCAGTTGAGATACAACTAGGAATGCAATACATCAGGGAGTCATTCATGATAGGTGCCTCTAAGTTGAACAATCTTTCAAAGTGTTTCACAGCCGCCTTGGCAATCTTTTCATCACTTTGAACCCATCGGTCCTGTGATTTTTAGTTCTTTGAAAGCAAAGATTTATTCTTCTATCTCAGAGCAAACTATGGAAATAACTGTTATTATAATCCCCTTCCTGAAAACACTTGATTTGAGACTTTTGTCTTAGGAGGTTCTCTTGCACACCTAGCCACTTTACATACTCTGCATGAGCTTTGTTAAGTTCCTCCCTGCTATCTTTAGTGTTTTGATAGAGGTCCAATTCTTCTAGCTGTTGTACTTTAACTTCCCAATTGTTGAATTGTTCATAAATATCCCCAATCGTTTTCCTCGACCATTGACTCAGATCTCCACCCAAGGTTTGAAGTTTGCTTTACAGTCTCTATATGTCATTACCAAAGACCTGCTTGTTCTATGAATTTTGAACCACCTCCTGAAAGTTTGGTTATTGTACCTAGAAATTGAGGAACTTGAAGTATGTAATAGTATCATGTTGATCATTGTGACACTTTATGAGAAGGGGTCTATGGTCTGACCCGGTTCTTACTAAGTGCCTAACATAATTATGTTGAAACTTCTGAGTCCATTGATCGTTGACTACATCCTATCGAACCTTTTCCATATTCTCTTTCTTGGCTTTCTATTATTACACCAAGTGTATCTAGCTCCCACATATCCTACATCAATAAGACCACAAGTTTCCATTATAGTGACGAAATCAAAGCTTTTGTAGATTCTGTGAGGTCTACCCCCCAACTTTTCTTCTCGGTCCATTATCACATTAAAATCATCTCCAATGCAACATGGACCACTAACATTACTGCCAATGTTTTGCAAACTCTCCCATAGATCCTTCCTCTCTCTGGCAGAGCACTTTTGCATATACAACTGTGACATGAACATCTTCATTCGTACCATTCCCCTTTATGCATAAAGTAATCTGTTGATCTTCGCTGGTAACTACCCGAGCCTGATAATTCCAAAAGCACCAAATTTGGCCATTGTCATTAGCTAGGCAGTATTGAAATCTCAAGAACCTTTTATAACCTCAGGCATCCTTTAAGGATTATGGAGGTGAAAAGAGCTATCTAGGGAATAGACGAGGACGAGGCTGTGGCGGTCATGAAAGAGGAAGAAGTAATGGTAACAACTTTAACAATGAAGTTAAAATCTACCAAACATTCAGAGGCCGTGGTCGCGGACAAAGAGGAGGAAGAGGACATGACTACTATCAAGAAAATAATGGACAAAGATATGATAAATTAAAAATTGAGTGTTATAATTGTCATATATTTGGCCATTACTCTTGGAAATGTCGTAGCAATGTTGAAGAGAAAGCTAACCTTGTTGACGATAAGAAAAAAGAAGAAGAGTCAACATTATTGGTGGAACTTAAGGAAGAAGACAAGGATGATTGTAGCTCTTGGTATTTGGATAATGGAGCAAGAAATCATATGTGTAGATGCAAAGATATGTTTGTGGAGATAAATAAAATAGTGAGAGTTAATGTGTCCTTTGGAGATACCTCAAAGATTCAAATCGAAGGGATATGTACGATTCTAATCTCATGTAAATATGGTGGCCACAAGTTAATTCAAGATGTTTATTATGTGCCAAAACTAAAAAGTAATATTTTGAGTTTGGGCCAACTTCTTGAAAAAGAATATAACATTCACCTGAAAAATATGCATCTGTGGCTTAGAGATTCAAGTGGAATTCTAGTTGCTAAAGTGCATATTACAAAGAATATATTATTTTATCAGAATCTTTAGACAATTGATGCAAAGTGCTTGAAGGTTAATGTGCACGATGAATCATAGTGTTGACACATGCGATTTGGGCACTTGAAATTTGAAGTGCTCAAATCAATGGGAGAAAATAACGTGGTGCATGGGATACCATTAATCAACCATCCCAATCAATTATGTGAAGCTTGTCTTCTTGAAAAACATGCAAGGAGGAGTTTTCCAAAGGAGGTCATGTCAAGATCAACCAAGCAACTCTATCTTGTTCACACTGATGTGTGTGGACCAATCAATCCACCTTCTTTTGGTAAAAGTAAATACTTTCTTCTTTTCATTGATGACTTTAGTAGAAAGACTTGGGTTTATTTCTTGAACCAAAAATCTAAAGCTTTTACTGCTTTTAAAAGTTTTAAAGTATTTATGAAAAAAGAAAGAAGCTATGAAATAAAATCTTTAAGGTTTGATAGAGGAGGCGAATTCACTTCAAAAGATTTAATGACTTTTGTCAATCTTATGGAATTCATCGTCCTCTAACGGTATCTTATTCACCCCAACAAAATGGAGTTACAGAGAGAAAGAATCGAATGATTCTTAATATGACTAGATATATGTTTAAAGCTAAAAATATGCCCAAGGAATTTTGGACCGAAGCTGTTTCTTGTGCAGTTTATTTGAATAACAGGTCTCCAATAAGAAATATTAGAGATTAAAATCCTCAAGAAGCATGGAGTGGAAGAAAGCCAAGTGTCAAGCATTTAAGAATCTTTGGGAGTATAGCCTATGCTCATGTGCCACAGCAAGGGAGAGCAAAGCTTGACGATCAAAGTGTCAAGCATGTATTTGTTTTTGCTATGATACGAGCTCAAAAGTCTACAAGTTATACAACCCAAGTAGCGGCAAGGTGATGGCAAGTCGTGATGTTGCATTTGATGAAGAATTGGCATGGAATTGGGAAGCTTAGGAAGGAACTTCATATGATTTTCTTCCATACTTTGGTGATGAAGATGAACCAGAGACCATGGAATCTATGCAAGATACAACTCCACCTCTTTCTCCAACCAATGTTGCATCTCCATATTCTCAAGAAAGTTCAAACGAACAACTGCAAAGGACGATGAGAATTAAAGAGCTCTATGAGGGCACACAAGAAGTTGCTACTTTTAATTTTCTATGTTGTCTCATTGCTGATAGTGAACCAATGAACTTTGATGAAGCTATTACAGACAAAAGGTGGAAACAAGCCATGGAGGAGGAGGTCTAGTGAATAGAGAAGAACAACACTTGGGAGTTAACAACTCTTCCCAATGGTCATCGAGCAATTGGAGTAAAATGGGTATACAAGACAAAGAAGAATAATGATGGAGATGTGGAGAGATACAAGGCACGACTTGTGGCTAAAGGCTACAAGCAAATATAATGCATTGACTATGAAGAAATCTATGCACCTGTTGCCCATATGGAGACGATTCATTTGCTGATCCCTATAGCAGTGCAAATAAAGTGGAAGATCTATCAACTAGATGTCAAGTCGGCCTTCTTGAATGGCTATCTTAAAGAAGAAATCTATGTGGAACAACCGTTGGGTTTTGTGGTCAAAAACCATGAAGATAAAGTATTGCAGTTGAAGAAAGCTTTATATGGATTAAAGCAAGCCCCATGGGCATGGAATAATTGCATCGACAAGTTTTCTCAAGCCAATGGGTTTACTCGTTGTCTCCATGAATATGCTCTTTACCTTACAATTTATACTAACAGAGATATCTTGCTTGTTTGTCTTTATTTTGATGATCTTATTTTCACGGGTAATAACCCAAGCTTGTTTGAAGCTTTCAAGAAAGATATGTCCCGTGAGTTCGAGAGGACGGACGTAGGGCTTATGTCATACTACTTGGGCCTAGAAGTGAAGCAGATGAAGGATGGAATATTTATCTCTCAAAAAAGTTATACAAAAGAGATATTGAAAAAGTTCAACATGTTTGATTGCAACCCCGTGAATACACCGATGGAGAATGGGACAAAATTGTCCAAGTTTGATGAAAGAGAAAAAGTGGATCCCACATTTTTGAAAAGTTTTGTGGAAAGTTTAAGGTATTTGACTTGTACTAGGCTAGATATACTCTTTGCAGTTGGAGTACTAAGCCGCTTCATGAAAGCTCCTACCTCCACCCATTTGAAAGTCGCTATAAGAATTCTTTGCTACCTAAAAGGTATGATTGACTTTGGGGTATGTTATTCTTCTTCTAGTGATTTTAACCTTATGAGATATTGTGATAGTGATTATGCGGGAGATATTGATGATAGAAAAAGCACAACTGATTTTGTATTTTTTTGGGTGATTCTGTTATTTCTTAGAGTTCAAAGAAATAATTAATTGTTACTCTCTCGATTTGTGAAGCCCAATATGTAGCAGCAACATCATGTAGCTGTCATGCTATTTGGCTGAGAAGATTATTGAAGGAGCTCAATTTTTCACAAATTAAGATTACAGAGATTTGTATTGACAACAAATCCGCACATGCACTTGCCAAGAATACGATGTATCATGATCGAAACAAGCATATAGATACAAGATATCACTTCATCAGAGAATGTATTGCCAAGAAGGAAATCGAGCTCAAATATGTGAAGTCTCATGATCAAATTGCGGATATTTTTACCAAACTTCTCAAGTTTGAAGATTTACAGAGATTGAGATCAAGTCTTGGAATGAAAAAAAAATCAAAATTAAGGGAGAGATTTGTGGGGTCCCTAAATAAAAGAAACAAAAATAATAAAGAAAAAATGCTATTGGCTAAACAAAAGGCAACGTAGGTGGATCTAGCAAATTGATTTTGTAACAGATTTGGTTAGATTTGCAAATTGCATTATGCAACTTTCATATGAAATCCAATCTCTTGATTGGTTCTATGGGGTCATTCACTCCTATAAATAGGAGCTTTGTTCGTTTATTTAAGCATACCAATAGTAGAGAGAAGCAATAGAAGTTAGAGAGAGTAATACAGATTGTAATCTGTGAGATAAATAGTGAGTGCGGGTAATATTGTAGTAATGTGTTTAAAATGAAGAGTATTATTTCTTTCGAAGTTTGTTGTAGTCTCTTGACACTACTAAGCTGGAATATTATAGTGGTAATATTGCTATACTCGGGTATTGTATTTTACCCCGTTAAAAGATTTGTTGTCGTTATTACTCTCTTATGTTATTACTATTTACCGTGTATATTATTCCTGGACATGATATTATTTTTCCAGACAATAAATTGTTACGTCATCCCAAAATCTTCTATTAGGAGTAGCTCTTATGTTTTGGGTGATATCTTGGACATTCTATGCGGGTCTATTTTGATTCCAAAGTTAATAGATCCTGTATTTTGTTCACTTTCTGAATCGGAATTAGGACCCCCACAACCTTCTCATACTCATAAAACACAATTACATTATCTCTTTCATATTTTATGACAATATTACTATTCATAGGGTTAAATGATTTCTTTTAGTTACAGTTTTCATAAATTTTTTACTATAAGAACTTGTGACATATAGAAGAAACCAATATCTAAAATTAGAATAATTTATTACATAACTTAATTCTCTTACACAAATCTGTCGGATAGAAACTAAGGGTCCACCTGTCACGACCCAATTTCACCTATATGTCGTGATGGCGCCCAACACTATAGATAGGCAAGCCAACTAATAAATTAAACATATATCGATAAAATTTAAATACAATAAAAATAATAAGACACCAAATTCTACCAATGTATATGCCAAGACCCGGTGTCACAAGTGTATGAGCATCTAGTAGATTATACAAAACTCCAAATACTATCTGAAATGAAAATAGACAGAATTAAAAATACAAGAAGAATCACTGGTAGCTGCAGGACGGCTTAGAAAGGCAGCTCACTACTACGCCCCTGGATAACGAGGATGTGCGATGATAGGTCCTCCACTAGTATCTGTCTCAGATCCTGCACAAAAAGTACAGCAAGTGTAGCATGAGTACGTAAACAACGTGTACCCAGTAAGTATCAAGCCTAATCTCGAAGTGGTAGAGACGAGATGGCCGACTTTGACACTCACTAAGGGTCAACAATAATAAATGGAATAAATTATAATTATTCAAATCAACATGATTCACAGAGTTAACAATAATTTTATTCAATTAGCAGAAATAATAAAAATCCTTCAAATGCAACAATTTTCAATCTATTAATTAAATCCTTCAATTTCAAGAAAATTGCCAATTTATCAACTAGCTTTACAAGCTGCAATTCAATTTCATTAAATTTTCAATTTATCAAATAGCTTTACAAGCTGCCACGATGGCCTCGAAATTAATGATTCGTTCCCGGATGAACAACTCCTCTCCGTGTCTTTGAATGGTATGCCTTGGTTCGCCGATGTGGCTAACTTTCTTGTGACCGGCATTGTCCCGAGTGATCTCTCCTCAAACCAAAGGGAGAAATTCAAACGGGACAGCTTGGATTACTATTGGGACGAGCCCTATCATTTCAAGATTTGCAATGATGGTGTGATCCGGAGATGTGTCCCGGAAGAGGAGCAAATGAATATTCTTGATGCTTGCCATTCCTCGCCCTACGGTGGTCATCATGGTGGGGCGAGAACTGCTTCAAAGGTTCTTAGCTGTGGATTTTATTAGCCTACCCTGTATAAAGATGCAAGTGAGCTTATTAAGAGGTTTGATGAATGCCAAAGAGCTGTTGGAATTTCTAAGAAGGATGAAATGCCTCTCACCACTATTCTGGATATCGATATTTTCGACATGTGGGGCATAGACTTCATGGGGACTTTTGTGAGTTCATGTGGTAATACTTACATTCTGGTTACTGTTGATTATGTTTCCAAGTAGGTTGAAGATGTAGCTTTTCCAACAATGAGTCACGGAGTGTGGTGGCTTTCTTAAGAAAAAATATCTTCACAAGGTTTGGCACTCCTAGAGCGATCATCAGTGATGGGGGTTCTCATTTTTGCAACAAGGCCTTCGACACTTTACTTTACACGTATGGTGTCAATCATAAGGTGTCAACCCCTTATCATCCCCAGGCTAATGGATAAGTTGAGGTCTCCTACAAGGAGATAAAGAGCATATTATCAAAAACTGTCAATGCAAACCGGATTGATTAGTCAAGGAAACTTGACGATGCATTGTGGGCTTATAGAACTGCATATAAGACTCCAATTGGTATGTATCCGTACCAGTTAGTATTTGGGAAAGCATTCCATATTTCTATTGAGTTAGAGCACAAGGCCATGTGGGCGCTCAAGAAGTTAAACCTTGAATGGGATGTAGCAGCCAATATCCGGGTGGAGCAACTCAATGAACTTGATGAATTCCTGTTTCATGCCTATTCCAACTCATCCTTGTATAAGGACAAGATGAAGTACTTACATAACAAATATGACCAGAACAAAGAATTCAAGGAGGGTGACTTGGTTCTTCTATTCAACTCTCGGTTACGACTATTTTCGGGAAAGCTCAAGTCAAAATGGAGTGGCCCTTTTGAGGTGGTGCACGTGACTCCATTTGGTGTTCTTGACTTGAAAAACAAAAATGGTGAAATCTTCAGAGTTAATGGGAACCGAGTGAAGTATTACCTCGGCAAGTTTGATGACAACCATGTGGTGGCATTGATCAATTTCCAATGATGTTGGTAACAGGCGCTTCTTGGGAGGCAACCCATGTGTTTTTCTTTTTTTTTTTGTTTGATTTTCTTCTTAGATCAGGTTTTATTTTAAACTAACTGGTTGTGAGCTTTGTGTAGGAATTGTTTGTGCAGTAAATGGTTGTTGTTGGATAAATTTGCCTAAGTGTGGGGAGTTACGTGGACCACGCTTAAAATTTCACGGTCAGTAAGAGTTTTTTGCGGGGGCGCAATTTGTCAGCGGATGCGGACTTGAAAAGTCCAGAATATCAACTCTCTAAAGTTGTATTCGCGTCCACGTTCGTAATTTCGAGGTCCGCATTGATCTTACGCGACCGCTCCCGTTAATCCGCTTTCAGCGGGCTTGTTTCTGAAAAGGCTCTTCGAAAGGTAAAAAGCGCGGACCGTGGTGGAATTCCGCGGACCGCACTCAGGTAAGTCGGTGGGACCTCTGGGGTTGGTATAAATAGGAAGTCTTTAGGACTTTTACACTTTTCGAACCCCACACTCTCACCGAAATAGACCACTGTTCATCTTTCCCTTCTTACACTTTCAATTTCATATCTCATTAATTAAGAAGCAATTTTTACTACAAATCCACATCTGGTATGCTCAAATCTTTACATTAATTTCATCTTTTGATTTTCTTTTCTTCTAGTTTTAATTTTTCTTTTTAGTTAGGGTTTAATACATGCCACAATCTCAAAATCATGCTTAATTGATACTTCAATTCATGTGGGTAATTGCTTTACTTGCCTAATGGGGGATAGGGTTATTAACTATGCATGGTAATTGCATTAATTTTTACACTTAGTGAAAACCCTAGGTTTCAAATGTGCCAGTGGCAGTTTTTGTTTGAATTCCGCGGACCGCGGTCCATTTTACGCGATCCGCGTTCTTTAATTTTTGAGAGCTGAGTATGGTTGTATGTTCGCGGACGTGATGATTCTTCCGCGATCCGCATTTGAACTTACGCGGCCGCGTCCAAAATACGCGGTCCGCGCTCATGGGTTTCAAAGAGTTTGGCAATTACTTTCGTGCCCGCGTTCATTTTTACGCGGTCCACATTTGATCTTTCACGACCGCGTCCATAATTTTGCGGACCGCGTTCATGAGCTTCAGAGATTTAACAAATTGATTTCGCGGCCGCATTCATTTTTATGCGGTCCGTGCTTTATCTTTGACGGCCGCGTCGCAAATTAAGCGGTCTGCGGAAGACCATGATCAGAGAGTTGGTAGTCTGAGTACAACCTCTTTCGCGGCCACGCTCCTTTTTACGCTGTTAGCGGACCCCTTCTTTGAGAAACACTGTGATCATTTCATTTGCTTTCCTTTGCTGATTCATTGAACCACAATACTAATGAGCTTTCACTGATTGTGTATGCAGATAATGGTGCGATCTCGTGGCGGTCCTGAAAAATCACAAGGGAGGGGAGAATCCTCCCAAGGTCGGGGTAGAGGGAAACAAACTGCACCCTTAGCACCTAAAAGGGTCATTGGCAAGAAGCAAACCATCCGAAGACCCACTACCGACTCTTTTGAGACTAGTGAATATGTCCCCTCCCAGGAGATTTCTGAAGGGGAAGCTACACAACCCCAACAAGAGGTTCAATCACAGCCCCACCACCTCGTCAATGAATCTACCTCCTTGTCTTGGTCGTCTGATGGCTTAGGAGGAGGTAGTGAGACTTCCATACCACCTGCCCCACCTGCTACAACTCCGACCTCAACATCGGCTCCAATTAATATTGATGATGAAGAAGATGTCCCGGATGACGGGAGAGGTGGTGATACCCAGGTTGGAGGTTTGTTTAGATCAAGGAAGCCGGCAGTGTGGCAAGATAGGTTCGTGAGTGAGAAGGCCTACCACAAATTCCGGGAATGGTGGCCACAAAGGTCGCTCACCCTTGAGCGGCATTTCATAGAAAGAGATCTTCTACCCCACAATCCCAATGTGAAGAAGCAATTTGATGAAAGAGTGGGGTGGAAATTCTTCACTAGCAATCTACCGGAGGCCAATGAGTACTTAGTCAAAGAATTCTACACCAATGTCGCCCACATCAAAAAGGGCACCTATGTGACTAAGGTACGGAACCGGAAGATCAGATTTGATGGCAAGACACTGAACATATATGCTGGGTTCGATGATGTGAACAAATCCCTGTACTTGGAGAAGTTGGCATTAGATGAGGCAGCCCGTCTATGGCTTGCAGAGGTGATAGCCATCCCTGGGTCAACACCGACTTGGCTTACACATGGGGTCCATATTAATAGAAACACTTTGAGCTTTGAAGCAAAAGGATGGTGCACCTTCATCTGCAGCCGCCTTGATCCGTGCATGCATGACAGTGACATTCCACTCTCCCGGGCGATCCTCACAGCGTCCATCATGGCGGGGTATCCAAGAAATGTGGGGAACCTCATGGCCCAGAACATATCTAAGGCAACCGGGAAGGAAGAAATGTCCTACCCTTACCCCAATTTAATCACTATGTACCTAGAGGACCAAGGGGTTGAGGGGAGACACTTTGACACGAAGGTGAAGCCGAAAAGGCCCTTTTCTTGGTACAGCCTTCAGGGAGTAGACAATCCCAAGTCCAAAGGCAAAGCCACTACCTCCGCTGGCCAGTCTGAAGAGCCAATGGTAGTGGCCACTGGGTCCGAGCCTTCCACAGCCGAAGGTTCATCTGCTGATATGCCACCTCCATCTTCAGGGCCATCTATCTCTACTCCACTATCTGTGCCTTCCTCCTCAACTTACGCTCAGACTGCACTGCAGGTTAATCATACTTTATCCAGCATCAACAACTGGATGCAGGTAGCTACATCAAAGCTATCTGCCTTATCCAGTGCAGTCGCAGCACATGTAGCTCCAGCACAACTTCAGATGCCTCCGTCAGTGGAGGATTCATTGAAGAAGATCCTTGACAACCAAAAGAAAATTCTGGAGACTCTGGGTGCTTATGCAAAGGTAATCAAGGAGATGGGAAAACATATCAAGAAGGTGAAGAAGAATCAAGAGCTGTTAAAGAAGGAGGTGGAGAAGCTTACTTCCACCAGCGATATTCCTCTGGACCTCCTTATGGAGGAGACTGCACCGGCAGCACAAACAGCACATGCATAAGAGCAGGAGGCTGACAGAGAGCTGGTGAGAAGATTTGTGGTACCCCAGACTGAGGACCTAGAGATCCAGTTAGAGGATACTGATGGTGCCGGGACAAATACCACATAGGGAGTTTTCTTTACTCTCTATCCCTCCCCTAATCTTATTTTTACTTTTAACATTGAGGACAATGCTAACTTTTATTTGGGGGGTGGTCTTATTTTGATTTGATGACTGGCATGTAATAATTACGATACTATTTTTCTTTATTTTTACTTATCGTTATTTTTATTTTCGTTATTTTTCACTTTTGGTATGTATATAACTTTACCATTCCATGTATATATTCATCCCCATTTTGTGTATATTCATTTCATTCCCCTATTGTATATATTCATTTTACATTATGTATTTTACTTTATAACTTCTTTTGTAATTTTCCTTAATAGCTTAGTTTCTAATTTCCTTTAGTAGCTTCTTTTTGAGTTTGTAGCCTCTTCTTATATTTCCACGTGATCAATAAGTCTTTGGTTTTCTTAATGCCACAGTTTTTTCCAAAGGTGGATTTTGTGTGAACTGGGGGGCTCATCCCAACGATGGATGGAGTGACAATCTTCTTAAGGGATTGAGTTTGTTTTTCTTTATGTTTTGATATATATAGTATTGAATAAAAGTGTTTCAAGTAGGCTTCACTTGGCACTAACACATTTACCTTGGACCTCATGGTTAGAGGCAAGTTTGTTGATGAGATTAGCTCTAGTTGTGACCTTTAGACTCTTGAGTTGACTAAAACTATCATCAAGTGGTTTTTGTGAGACATCTATAATCTTCAATCTTAGCTGAGGTGGTTACTATTCTATGTAACGATCCAGTAGCTTGAGAGGTAAGGTATTGAATTGCAAGTCCAAGTTCCGGGCCAATAAGTCTAGAACTTGCCTTGAATGTTTGTTTAGGCAAAATTCTAAGTGTAGCTCGACTTGAGAAGTGAGTGTAGGCTCTCCTTGGTCCCATTTGAACTGTGAAAGCTTCCGTAGCCCACTAATATGATATCCCTAGTCAACCCCTTTGAGCCTAAGCCTTTTTCATTTAATAGCCACATTACAAGCCTTCATCCGTTTTATAATGACCCTCTCTTGGCACCCAATATTTTCTTAGCATTCATGATGAGCAATTAGCAAAAACATAAGTTTGGGGGAGAGACGAGGAATTTTAAAGTGATGAAAAGTACAAAGAACAAAAAGAATTGATGAAAAGAAAAGGCAAAGAAAAGGATGAAGAGTTAGAAAGAAATATGTCAAAAAGAAAGAAAAGGTTGAAGGGATTCAAAGAAAACAATGTTGAAAGGCATGGAATGATGATAAAAGGAGAAAAATGATTATCATGAACAAGAAAGAGTGACAATGTGTCTCTCTAGTTCCCCTAAGGAAGAATAAAATGACTCAAAGAGTCAAGAAAGTATGAACCGAAATGAGAAAATGGAGTGCTTAAGGAAAGATGAAACCATCATAGTTCATTGTGTCCTACCTTGATCCAAAAAGCCTTCATTATATCCCGCTAAAGCCCTATATGATTTCAAGTTGAGTGAGCTTGCATTAGTGGTGATTTACATAAGGGGCAAGCTTATGGTACTTAGAGGACTTGTGGCATTCTTTTGAGAGTGATGAGCGCACTTCTTTACAATCCTTGTTTTGAGTGTCACATTCTATAAAGTGAGATTTGCTCATGGGGAGTAGAGGAGGAGGAGTTTGGGATCCACAATGACCTACGTGAGAGAGCGAGCTTCCTTGATGAATTGAGTCAACTCTTGATGCTTTTGTGTCACATTAGAACTATGGAAGTCATAGCATGATGTTGTTGATAATGCATTTGTGTTGAGGGTAATTGTTAGTCCCAATTGATGTTTGATGAAGTCACCTTAGGACAACTGAAATTTTCAATTCTTTGTTTTGTGGAGGTGGGAATTACCTTGTTTGCTTGAGGACAACCAAAAGCTTAAGTTTGGGGGAGTTGATAACTAGGGGTTTTAGCCTATTATTTACTCTCTTTTGCTTAGGTTTTGGATCAAAAATGTGTAAAGGTATTCCCGAAAACTAACTTAATGTGATTGCTTGCACGGTTTGGTCAAAATGAAGCAAAGAAGCCATAACCAACTCATGAAGGAGTCAAACCTGCACGAATCCAAGGCTGAGACTGGAGCGCTGAGAGCGGCAGAAAAGCGCGGCCGCGTAAGGACCACCGCTGAGGAGGCCACTATTACGCGGTCCGCGAAAGTAGATTCAGAGAAGCTTCTTTGAGTACTAAAATCACCGCTGACCACGTTGGAAAGACGAGACCGCGAAATCTTTGGTGCGGCCGTGAAGGGAATTCCGCTAGTATAAATAGATCCTTTTATCAATTTTAGGTTAAGTTTTGTTCAGCAGAGCACGTGAACGACTGGTTTTTCCTTTTTTGGGCAATTTTAGAGTAGATTTACCTTCAAACTTTAGATTTTCATCTTTTACTTTAATATTATGGCTTATATTTCATCTTTATCTTTGATTTTTACTGCTAATATGAGTATCTAGACCCCATAGCTAGGGTTGTGACCCAACCCTAGTGTGGGTATTTAATGGGTCTTGAATTTTAGGGCTTAATTATTTATGGGTTAGTGATATTTAGCTTAATTCATACTAAAATTGTAGAATTAGTGGTTGCAAACACTGACTCATGCCTTTATGACCTAGGCTCTTCTTGAGAAAGATGGACTAAGTCTAGGAAAATTAGGCTAATAAGGAATTGAGGTGAACTCAAGAGATTGATAGCCCCAATTAAAGGGTTAAACCTAGAGATAGTAATACCCGACTTGAGCCAATTTTACTTCTATTGTATGAATACCCATTTGGGCTTGAGAAAGCCAAATCGGGCAAAGTCACTCAAACTACCGAGAGGTATAGAGTGCGAACTTATGTGTGATGGTTATATCACGACCCCAATCATAACAAGCTTATCCTAGATTCTTGATACTCATTAGATACTCACCTAGGCGAAAGTCACTTCCCTAATGCCTTTTAACACTTGAAAACTTTTACCAAAAATATTGTACTTAGCTTACACTTAGCATACAATAGTATAAAATTAGAATAGAATTAATCACAATAATATTTGGAAGTGCAATTAGGAACAACACGCACCTCTAGATTAGTTAGACACCCAACTCCAAACCAAATTAACTCCCTGTGGAAATCGATCCCGACCTCGTTGGGTAAAACTGTATCGACCATCCTCGCTACTCTATAGTGGTGTAGGTTTGGACTCGATCAATATCAAAAAGTCAACTCCCCGGTCAAACTTCCAAACTTAAATACCTATTTTAGCCATTTCAAGACCAATTTATCTACGGACTTCCAAATAAAATTTCGAACATGCTCCTAAGTCCAAAATCACCATATGGAGCTGTTGGAATCGTCAAAATTCTCTTCCCGGGTCATTTTCTCAAAATGTTGACCGAAGTCAAACTTGGTCTTTTAAAGCCAACTTAAGGAACCAAGTGTTCCGATTTCAACCCAAATACTTCTAAATCCCAAACCAAGCATCCCCGCAAGTCATAAATTATTAAAAGCACATACGAGAAGTTTTATTTCAAGGAACAAGATTCTAAAAGTTAAAATGACCGGTTGGGTCATTACATTCTCCACATTTTAAACAAACGTTCGTCCTCAAACGGGTTTAGAATAATACCTGGAGTGACGAATAAGTGTGGATATTTTCTCCGCATGTTTTCCTCGGCCTCCCAAGTCGCTTTCTCGACTAGTTGGCTCCTCCACTAGACTTTTACTGTAGAAATCCTCTTGGACCTCAACTGGCGAACATGTTTATCAACAATGGCAACTGGCTCCTCTTCATAATCCAAGCTATTATCTAGCTGAACTGTGTTGAAGTCTAACACATGTGATAGGTCGGCATGATACTTCCAGAGCATAGATATATGGAAAACCAGATGAACTCCCGATAGACTGGGTGGCAATGCAAGTTCATAAGCAACCTCCCCAACTCGTCTCAACACCTCAAATGGGCCTATAAATCTTGGGCTTAATTTCCCCCCTTTCCCAAATCTCATGATTCCCTTCATCGGCGGAACTTTCAAGAGAACTTTTTCACCTACCATAAATGATAAATCACGCGCTTTCTAATCCGCGTAACTCTTCTGTCTGGACTGCGCTGTACGAAGTCGCTCCTGAATCAACTCTACCTTTTCCAAGGCATCCTTCACCAAATCAGTACCTTATAACGTAGCCTCACCAGGCTCGAACCACCCGATGGGCGAACGACATCGCCGACCATATAAAGCCTCAAATGGAGCCATCTCGATGCTGGATTGGTAATTGTTATTATAAGCAAACTTGGCCACAGGCAAGAAACGATCTTGCTGACCTCCAAAGTCAATCACACATGCCCTGAGCATATCCTCCAAAATCTGAATTGTCCGCTCTAACTGTCCGTCAATCTGCGGATGAAAGGTTGTGTTGAGCTCTACATGGGTCCCCAATTCACTCCGTACTGCTCTCCAGAAATGTGAAGTAAACTAAGGGCCTCTATCTGATATGATAGAAATTGGCACACAATGCAACCGAACTATCTCATGGATATATATCTGAGCCAACCTCTCTGAAGTATACGTAGTCACAACAGGAATAAAGTGTGACAACTTGGTCAACTTGTCGACAATGACTCAAAATGCATCAAACTTCCGCAAGGTCCGCGACAACCCAACTACAAAGTCCATAGTGATGCATTCCCATCTCCACTCTAGTATAGTCATCTGCTAAAGTAGGCCACCTGGCCTCTGGTGCTCATATTTAACTTGCTGGTAATTTAGACACCTAGCTACATACTAAACTATGCCTTTTTTCATTCGTCGCCACCAAAAATACTGCCTCAGGTCACGATACATCTTTGTAGCACCTGAATGAAAAGAATACCGAGAACGATGTGCCTCCTCTAGGATTTGTTTCCTCAGTCCATCCATATTAGGAACACATAGACGATCATGGAGTCGCAAAACACCATCCACTCCAATAGTAACTTCCTTGACACCACCTCGTAGTACCGTTTCTCGAAGAACCATTAAGTGTGATCATCATACTGGCGAGCCTTGATCTGCTCAAATAGTGAAGACTGAGCTACAACACATGCAAGAACTCGGCTGGGCTCTGAAATATCCAGTCGCACAAGTCTGTTGGCCAAGGACTGAATATCCAAAGCTAATGGCCCCTCCTCTGCTGAAATGAAAGCCAAACTACTCATACTCTCTGCCTTTCTACTCAAGGCGTCTGCAACCACATTTGCTTTGCCCGGATGATATCGGATAGTAATATCATAATCTTTCAGTAATTCCAGCGATCTGCACTGTCTCAAATTTAAGTCCCTCTGCTTGAACAAATGCTGCAAACTGCGATGATCAGTGTAAACTTCACAAGACACAGTGTAAACTTCACAAGACACCCCATAAGGATAATGCCTCCAAATCTTAAGAGCGTGAACAATCGCAGCTAATTCCAAATCATGTACCGGATAATGCTTCCCATGGGGCTTCAGCTGACGTGAAGCATATGCAATAACTCGCCCTTCCTGCATCAATACACAACCCAAGCCAACGTGTGAAGCGTCGCAATACACTGTATACATTCCCGAATCGGAAGGCAACACTAACACTGGTGCTGTAGTTAATGTTGTCTTGAGCTTCTGAAAGCTCACTTCACAATCATCGAACCATCGGAACAGAGCACCCTTCTGGGTTAATTTGGTCAAAGGTGCTGCAATAGATGAAAAACCTTCCACGAACCGACGATAATAACCAGCTAAACCCAGAAAACTCCTGATCTCAGTTGCCGAAATGGGATGATGCCAATTCTGAACTGCGTCAATCTTTTTGGGATCAACCTTAATACCCTCACCCGATACAATATGCCCCAAAAATGTTATAGACTCTAGACAAAACTCACATTTAGAGAACTTAGCATATATCGTTTGTTTCCGCAACATCTGAAGCACTACTCTCACATGCTGCTCATGCTCATCCTTACTGCGCGAGTAGATCAAGATGTCATCAATGGAGACAATGACAAACGAATCAATATATGGCCTGAATACCCTGTTAATCAAATCCATAAACGTTGCCGGGGCGTTAGTTAAACCGAAGGACATCACCAGAAACTCATAATGACCATATCTAGTCCGAAAAGCAGTCTTCGGAACATCCGAATACCGAATCTTCAACTGATGGTACCGCGACCCCAAGTCAATTTTA
This sequence comes from Nicotiana otophora, assembly GCA_000715115.1. Classification (NCBI taxonomy): domain Eukaryota; kingdom Viridiplantae; phylum Streptophyta; class Magnoliopsida; order Solanales; family Solanaceae; genus Nicotiana; species Nicotiana otophora. The sequence goes on along the minus strand of AWOL01S0126693.1, from coordinate 1,773 downwards.
GAGAACACACTAGTACACTGTAACTGGTCAAATAGATCATCAATACGCAACAACGGGTACTTGTTATTAATAGTGACTTTGTTCAATTGGCAATAATTAATAAACATCCGCATTGATCCATCTTTCTTCTTCACAAATAATACCGCTGCACCCCAGGCCGATACACTCGATCTGACGAATCCTTTGGCTAGTAAATCCTCAAGTTGTTCTTTCAATTCTTTCGGAGCCATGCAATATGGTGGGATAGATATAGGCTGGGTATCTGGAGCCAAGTCAATACATAAATCAATATCACGATCAGGTGGCATACTTGGAAGATCTGGAGGAATACATCGGAGAACTCCCGAACTACAGGTACTGAATCAATAGTTGGAGTCTCTGCAGTAGTATCCCGAACATAGGCTAGATAAGTCAAACAACCCTTCTCAACCATGTGTTGAGCCTTTATAAAAGAAATAACTCGATTAAATGAACTAACAGACAAACCCTTCCACTCCAGCCTAGGTAATGCTGGAATAGCCAAAGTAACAGTCTTGGCATGACAATCTAGAATAGCATGATATGGAGATAACCAATTCATGCCCAGAATAATTTCAATATCGGTCATCTCGAGCAATAGGAGATCTGCTCTAGTTTCATAACCACAGAATGTAATAATACAGGACCGGTAGATCTGGTTCACAACAGCAGAATCGCCAACAGGAATGGACACATAAACATGAGTACTCAAGGACTCACGAGAAATACCCAAGAATGGAGCAAATAGAGATGACACATATGAATACGTAGATCCTGGATCAAATAATACTGAGGCATCTTTGCCGCAAACAGAAATAATACCTGTAATCACGACATCTGAGGCCTCTGCATCTGGTCTGGCCGGAAAAGCATTAAACCGAGCTGGAGCGCTAACTAGTCGGCCTCCGCCTGGCTGACCTCCACCTCTAGGACGGCCCCTACCTACCCGTTCTCTACCTCTTGGCGGTCGGACTATTGGTGGAGCAATTGGTCCGGTAAGCATAGGCTGCTGACCCTGCTGTACTGGTCTACCCTGCAGCCTGGGGCAGAATCTCTGCATGTGACTGGGGTCCCCGTACTCGTAACAACTCTTCGATGTGATGGGCTGCTGACTAAGAGTCGTGCCCTGGGGAACTGAATACCACTGGGACGACCCTGAATAGCTTGTGGGCGATAAGGACTCTCTGGTATTGCACTGAAATAGGGTCACACTGGAGCACCTCGAGGAGGCAGTGGTGCTGGATATAGGGGCCTGCTGGACTTCCCTCTCACGAACTGACCTCTGCCCCCAAACGGAGCACCTCTGAAATCTCCAGAATACCTGAACCGCTTATCTCTCATAACCTGCTCTCGGCTCTGCTGACGTACACCCTCAATCCTACGGGCTATCTCCATGACTAGCTCATAAGAAGTACCCATCTCAACCTCTCGAGCCATAGTAGCCTGAATGCCAGTATGTAAACCCGCAACAAACCTCCGCACTCTCTCTGCTGAAGCTGCTCAAACTGAAACCTCAACTCTTCCCTCTGGGAAGGTGGAATATACATGTCCATGAAGATACGGGTGAACCTGTCCCAAGTCATGGGAGGAGAATCTACTGGTCTACCAAGAACATAAGACTGCCACCATCTACGTGCTCTGCCCTCTAGCTGAAAAGTAGCAAATTCTACCCAATGAGACTCTAATATCCTTATGTTGTACAGTCTATCCTTGCACCGATCAATGAAATCCTGGGGATCCTCATGTCTCTCACCC